>JAREIK010001290.1:205000-279542 GCA_029783825.1 Sapria himalayana
TAATTACATCCAGAACATCACGACAGATTTAGCGACAAGATTTTTTTAGCTAATTATATTGGAACATAGCGATGGATTTAGCGTTGGAATATCACTAGCTAATTACATCTGGAATATAGCGACGAATTTTAATGATGGATTTTATCGAGGGAATTTTCCTTGCTAATTACATCCGAAATATAGTGATAGATTTAGCGATGAAATTTTCCTTGCTAATAACATCTGGAATATAGCGATGGATTTAGCGATGGAATTTTCCATGTTAATTACATCCGAAATATAGCGACGGATTTTGTGATGGAATTTTCCTAGCCAATCTTTAATTATTTTATATATTTTTTAATTTATTATTAGTTTTAATATTTTATATAATTTTATTTATTAAATGTATATTAATGGTCTATAGATGAGCGATCCTTGAAAGATACAATCTCCTCGTAAAATTATAAAAAAAGGATATTATAAATAAATAATTTAAAAAATATAAAAATAAAAAAAGTATATTAATAAGGACTAAAATAACTATTTTTATGATGTATAAATTTTAAAAAAAAATTATACAAAAAATTTTTCTAACATTTTTAATTAATAAACTTAAAAATTTATATTAAAGTAACGTTAAATAATTAATTCTATAAGCATAATAATTTTTTAAGATATTTTAAAAATTAAATTAACATACATTAAAATTTCTACTTATATAAATATAAAATAATTTATTGTATGATTAAATAGAGAATATTTTTAAAATATTCTGAATTGACAAATAAACTAGTACATTTTAATATTATTATAAGTATGAAAAAATTTTATGATTATAAAAAACTTTTAAAAAAATAATTAATACAAAATTTAAAAATCTTGAAATATAATAAAAATTAATTTTTTTCATTAAATTTAAAAGAAAATAAATTAATATTTAAAAATAAATATATAGATGTTTTCTCCTACTAAAATTTATAAGAATTAAACAATTGAGTAATATTTTTACTATTACCTTTTAACATTTAGTTATTATTAAAATAATAAATATATATTTTTTTCAATTATCTTCTCACTTTAAGTAATTTTTTGAATTTTAAAAATTATAAATGATATCAAATAATATGAAATTTTATGCCTTTAAAATTATTTCATATTATCTTCATAAAAATTATATGAATTCTTAAAAATTTATAACCATAAAATATATATATTTATAAATTTTTTAACATTAAGAGTATTTTATAACTCTTATGAGAGTTGCTAGAAGACAAATCATCTTTTCATGTATGTCTTATTATATAAAGTTTGTAAATTTTTTAGCTATTTGATTTTTCTTTGTTATAACGCTAAACATATATTTTTTAAATTGTTTATATATTTATTATTTAATTAATTTTATAATAAAAAATTATAAGGTGCTTGTTTTTTATGTGTACCTTGCTACACGCACATTAATTTTGATGAAAAAATTTTGATAGTAAATAAAATAAATGAGTCTTTTTGTATTATATATATTGTTTATTTAATGTTTTTATAATTAAAAATTCAAATATTTTGGTAATATATATAATCACTTGTTGTCAAGACTCGAGAGACAACTCTAACAAGAGCCTAATTCCTCCGCATTCCACCTCTATCTCTCGACACCGATGCATCAAAACCTAATCGAAGAGTAAGTGAAAATTTTTTATTGATTTGAGGTACGTTTTCTATCCTAATTCTTCATTGATTATCTTAATGCAAGAGTGTGCATTTTGATTCTGTTATTTTTTATTCTGAAATTCTTCTTCATTATTCACCATGGTATGCTTGGATTGCTTATATAAACATATTCATATACATACTTCATTCATTTGTGATATAATGCGTTCTCATTGTGTGGATGCTGATGGTGCATAGTAGATATGCAGACTTTATTTCCTTTTTTTTTTCCACTCGAAAGTCTTGTGTTTTTCTTAGTTAATCACAAAATGGGTGTTGGTGTTTGTGGTGAGTAGTGTGTATATAACAACATATTTAATATTTAAATAATAAATTATGTAAATATGATGATCCCAAGGGTAATAACACATAAATATATATATGTAAGTGTATTTTACTATATTTATAACTATAAAAATAGTATACATAAACATAACTATATATAAATATAACAACATATATTTAACACACACACACACACACACATACACACACACATATATATAACTATATATAAATGTATTTAACAATATGTATATCAACATATTACTATATATAAATGTATTTATCTACATCGATACCTGTACATAGCCATATGTCTAAATATATATAATTACATGAATAACTATATGTAACTACATCTACAACTTGTATAACTACATGCTTCAGAAACTTAATATCTATTCATATCATTCATCTCATTTATACAAGTTTTTTTTTGGATAATGTATTAATCTTTAACATTTTCCCATATATCTTATGAACTTAAATTTAAAATTTTCAACCTTAAATGTATTTTTATTATATTTTTATATGTTTGTATAAATCATTATGATTTAATATGTTTAGGGTTTGTATTTTTGTTTCACTTAATATCATTTACCTAAAATTGATTTCTAATAAAATGTTCATTTGTTAAACTTCATGTTGTAAATTTCAAAACAGATAACAATATGTTAGTGTAATAAATATTATAAAAAATTTTTAAAATATATATGTGATGTAGTTTCAATTTACAAAGATAAAACTTTAAAAATAAAATTTATTTACAAAATAAAATTTGCATCTCATAATATGCAATATGTTATATTTATTATAAATAAACAATATTTGAAATGTATCTATTAATTACAAAAAAAACATTGTAATGTATTAAATTTGAAAAAAAATTTAAAAATAATTATTTAAAAAAACAAATTCAAATATTTATATGGTCATTTATATATTTTAAATAAAAAATAATAATTACTTGTAGAAAAATTTACTCATGTATTTATATGGTAATCTGTTTTGTTTGAACATAATTAAAGAAATAATTGATTTTTTACCAAACATTATAGGCATGTATTTAAATGCACTACAGTATATTTGTTTGAATTTTAAAGTTTCTAAAAATTTATTAATAACAATAAATGATAGGTAGAAATTTATCATAGACATTAGTATTTTAATAAAAAAATTATATAGAAAAACAAAAACAATATTATCTATTTATGAACTATATTTTCATTTTTAACATATTTGTAAAAACAAAATAATTCACAAATATGCCAACTTCATTTATTTATATAAGTATAATGATAGTTATTTTAATATAAATATTAAAAAAAATAACTAATTGAATAAAATAGAAGCTTGTATATTTAATTCATAATTTCATTTTACGTATTAATATGCTTCACACACACACACACACGCACGCGCGCACGCGCGCACACACACACACACACACACACACACACACAAATATATGTTTTAAATCTAAATAATTTACAATATTTGCTCTATATGTAATTTTTTTTTGATAATCTGTTTGTATAACCAAATATTTCTGTTTCTGTTTTAATATTTTTATGTAAGTGCAGGAAAAGAAATATTAAAAGGCTGAGGATGCAGTAATAGCACAATAACGGAGGTCCCACTGTCCGGTCAGCTGACCAAAATTTTTGGAACAGAGTCTGACCCGTTCCGTGATCCGACCCACTCCGGTTAAATGAACAGAGAAATTTTTTTTATGATAAAATGTTTTGTAATTTTAATTTAAGGTGGTTGTTTTTGAACCCTGGGAACTGTTCATCATCTCTCTCTTCACTCTACGCGATTTATCGCAACTATTTTGTGCTGTATACTATAAGACTATATTTTGGTTGGTTTAATCTGTAATATATAAGCATTTTCTGGTGATGTAGCTAGTCGTACTGAGCAACTAGTGAACAACGTTATTTTCGGTATTTATTTCACGTTTTTGATTCTGTCATGGTTGGTTGCTAGATTGGATATATATATTACTTGTTTTCTGCTGTTTCTGTATCTTAATATCACTACCATGAAAGTGAAATTGACCAACAATATTTTATAAATCATGTACAATATAAAATATTTTATTTTAATTAAATTTTCAAAATCAAAAGATGTTAAATACATTTACACACACACACACACACACACACACACACAATAGTTTCATGTGTAACTTTAAAAATACATTATGTATATAGGTATATGTGTGTGTTTGTGTGGGTGTATAGTAGTATATGCATGCATACAAGTATATACACACTACTTTGAAAATGTAGATGCATGTGTAATATATACAAAAGTTAAAAAATGTGTTTGCTGATATATAATGTATAATAATGTTTATGGATGTATAAATGTGAGTGTGTGTAGGGTAGTGTATATGTACATATATATTTATGCATATACATGTGAATATCAACATTAATTTTGAGAAGAAAAATACTTGAGCACATAAATATTAACATGTTCCACAAAAGTTATGTAATTAGATAATTACTTAACTTCATGTGTGTGTGTTTTTTATGTGCACTGATTCTATAAAAAAATGACAAAAGAAATTATATTAACAACAAGAACATAATTATTTACTGCTTGAATAATAATCAACATAAAAGTTTAAGTAATTATATAATAATTTTTCAATATTTTTGTGTTGTTATTTTTACCTGAAAGTCATTAAAATATGACT
Source organism: Sapria himalayana (assembly GCA_029783825.1). Classification (NCBI taxonomy): domain Eukaryota; kingdom Viridiplantae; phylum Streptophyta; class Magnoliopsida; order Malpighiales; family Rafflesiaceae; genus Sapria; species Sapria himalayana. Next base: position 209,676 of record JAREIK010001290.1, read on the forward strand.
CTTTTGTCGATTGAGAAACTTTCTTCCAGGAGAGCTTTGACATCATCCATTTTCTTGAAAGCCTTTGTAATTATAGTCGAACACTTGTGAGATAGAATAGAACTATACAAATAAATAAATAACATAGAAAACAAGCAAATCATAACAATATAAAAAAAACACCGACAGTAACATCACAATTTTTTTTTCAAATCATTTTTATATTTTTCTTTTGCCTCTCATCCACAATAACATTTTCTAACTTTGCACTGACTTCAGAGGAAGGCACAATATTTGATGATGTCATTGGTATTATAAATGGGGGAACAATCGGTGTAAATTGTGGTGTAGAAGATTGAGATAGATCAAAAGTGTGAGCAAGAAGCACAATTGGTGGCAGGCTTATATCTAATAAAGGTGTTAGTAGAGGTCTCAATGATGGTGATGGTGATAGAAATGGAGATGGTGATTGTGATGTTGAAGTCAGGATATGATAGCTATGAGATGGTACTGATTCTGCAATATTATGTAACATACTAGGTGAATTTGATTCATTTCTATGTCCACGTCCAGCTCAACCATAACCATGTCCTTTATGCGCCATCTACTATACAAAATAAAACAAAGAACAAAAAATAGAAAAATGATGAACAAGCAAGCATTTTTGAATAAAACACACCGATAGATTTCAATAAAATATAAAACATCTTTGATAGTTTAAATTTATGATAAAATTATAACAATTTAATTATCGGCATCACTATAATCCTCCAATAGATCTTATGATATTTCATTTAATTCTGATAGAAGTTCAAACTTTTCTTCAAATAGAAATTGATCATTATCAATTTCTATTGTGCCAGCATTTGAGTCACATAAATTTTCTGGATCTTCATATACATTCAAAGGCTCAATATTATTTATGTCATCTTCCTGGAATGCCGGTGCAATTTCTACGTCTACACTTCTTTGTTGCGATATTGATACTTCAAATTTTGATCATGCTTTGATCTTGTAAATCGCCCACCAAACTCTATTTTCACGAGATAAACTCGGATATGTACAATAATATACATGAGCAGCTTGAACTGCCATAAAAAATGGCTCATTTCGATTATATATGCATTTATGGTTAACATTCACTAGCTTATAATCCGAATGAATCTTTGTGCCCACATTTGGTGTAGAATCAAACCACTCACACTTAAATAATACAATCCTATTATTTTTGACTCCAAGATACTCAAACTCAATAACTTTTTTGAGTTGACCATAATAATCAATCTCATCTGCACTATATCCTATGCCTTTAATGCCTACACCACTATTCATTGTTATTTTAGAAGAACTGTAACACCCCAAAAATACCCTAGAATTTTTTTTTATATAATAGTTTTTATTATATATTTCAGGTATGAAGTGAGTCGAACTTGGGTTTTTCCGGGAAAACCGATAAATTGTGAAATGTGAAATAAATATGTAAGCGTATGATTAAATGTTATATGTTAAAATGAGAAATTGATTGAACCCGAAAATTAATCCAAGTGTAAAGGACAAAGTTAGAATTTGTAAAATGAGAACCTAAGGGAAAATAATAATAATAATAATAATAATAATAATAATAAATAAAATAAAAATGATTTATTAAGTTAAGGACAAACAAGTCATTAGGAGAGGTTTAACTTAAAGACCAAAAAAAAAATGGTCTTAGAACACCACAAATTGCCAAAGTCGTATTTGAGAGAAGGAGAGAGAGCAAAAAGAAGAGAAAACCTAGGGCAAGGGGAGAAGATCAAACTTTTGGGTGATTTCTCACTTTTGTTCAAGATTTTTCAAGAATGAAGATGGAAAAAGCTAGAGAAAGTGTATCCAAGTGAAAAGAGGTAAGAACACAAACCCTAGAATTTTATTTTTATGATTTTTGAGTTGGGAAAAACCCTAATCATCCATGGGATTTGCTTGTGATTGGTTGAGGATGATATTAGGATGTTATTAGGAGTGATTGACATGATTTATTTTAAGTTTTGAGGTGTTTTGGAAGAAAATCACGAAGAGGGAAATTATGGTGTTTCAAAGGAGATGCTGTCAAATTTTTTTCAAACTTATGTTTTTTGTTTTAGCCATAACTTGGTCATTTCTTATCCGAATTGAGTGATTCAAATTTCCGGGTAAACGAGACTTCTAGGAGAATAATTTACTTGAAGGAATAGTAGACAATTTATCACCCAAAAGTGTCCATATATCCTTAAAAAGCGGAGCTATGTGCAAGAAAGAAAAAAAAATCTGCTTCTATTTTGAAAATTAGAGTAGTATGAATATAAAATTCCATAACTTGAGTTTTTGGGATCCAAATTGGATGATTCCAATTGGATGGGAAACCTTAGAACCATATATTCCAATTAGTATTAGGGAACATTACCAATTTATGGAGTTAAGATTTCTGAAATTGAGAAAAACAGTAGGTAACCGAGTGAATTGGGCATACCGACCAGTTTGGCATAAAAATACCATAACTTATGTTTGGGTGATCCAAATGAGATGATTCAAATTCCTACTAAAAATAGACTCATAGAGATATAATTTTTGTGAAGGATGTATGATCAAAATATGACTCAATTGTCCCCATAAAATTTGGCAAGTGAGGTGTATTGGGTAGACATCAACCCTAACCAAAAATCCTAGAATGCAAAAGTGATTTTTTTTTTGGTTATTCTTTGATTGTGAAATATGTGTGATGGATTAGGAGTTAACTGAGGAGGAAAGCCCGAGTTGAGTTCGAGATTCCAAGGACAGGAATTAAAGCACGACAATCTTTTTGGTTTGTTCTATTGACTTCTATTCCTAGTTTCAAGTTTTTGAATGTTTGTTCTACCTTTTCTTATTCTCGTTTCAATATTTGAAATACTTGTTCTAATTGAATAAGAAAGGCATATTGAATGGTTTTAAATGATTTGAAGAAATTGATTGTAAAATGATTGCATATGAAAATGGAATAAGTATTGAAAGTGAACTATTTTACAAATGTATATATATATTGTGCTGTACATTGCAATAAAGGATTTGAACGCCCTTAATAGAATGTTAACCATTTAGTTCGTATTAAGGATAGATTGGTATACCAATAGGGTCAAATAGCAGTACTGCGAACCATTGTATTGAGGTGTCACTCCGATCAGCAGCCCAGCGGGACCGTATCGGTAGTGTTCACTAATTGAGTGTTTATAACCAGTCAGCAGCCCAGCGGGACCGTACTGGTTATAAAACCGTTTGATACCGGCCTGCAGCCCAGCGGGACCGTGCCGGTGACTCTGATATCCTGTATATCGAAGACATGGGTTAAATTCTTTAAGGGCATAATTGAATTGATTGTCATAATTGAATTGAATTGAATTGAATTGCAAAATTGAATTGAATTGCATAACTGAATTGATTTGAGATTGTGAATTATTGGAATTGAAAGATATGCATGATTTGATTAATGCATGATTTATTGAATATGAAAGTGTATTTTTTTTATGATCAATGAACCAGAAATGATTGTATTTAAAACAAGTATATGTATTGTAATTACATTGATCATCCACGAAGATTTAAAAGTTTTAATTATTCAATTGCATGATTGGATTTAAACTGAAACTGAGGAATGGGTTTGTATAGAACCACTAAGCATGAAAATGCTTAGCGTATTGTTTTACCAATGCGCAGGTACCGAGTGATAGATAGGGATCAAAAACAGACCCAAGATCGAGGAGCGTCGAGTCATAAAGAAGGAAATTTGGAGTATGCTCCAACTTGTTCATTCATGTCATGTTTCTTTTTGAACATTGATATTTTGTAAAAACATTTTGAACTCTGGATATCTATTTTGGAAATCATTTTGAAAAGGCATAGAAGGCCTTCATTATAAAGGTATTATGTTAAATGTAAGTGTTTATGGGCTTGCCCAAAATTTGAAAACGCTTCCGCAAGGATATGATTTTGATTGAGTGATTGAGTGATTTTAGTGGCATCCCGGACTCGGTTCGGATCCGCCAAATGGGTGGGGCCGGGAACGGGGTGTCACATTTGAGTGGTATCAGAGGCTAGGTTTAGGCGGTTCTACAAAATGATTTTGAAATTGTTTGTAAATGATTTTGAATTTTTTTTATGACATGCATTGCATTTGCATATAAAGGATGACGTGACTCTGACGCGGATCTTGTTGGTTTAATAGGTGAAACATGGATACAGATCCCTTTAGGGTTGAGGATGACCAAGAGAATCATCAAGATAGTCTTGCTAGTATGGAAGGTGGGCAAGCTTCTCATGCTCCACCAATGAGGGAACCAAATCCTGCTACAGGGGGTACTAGAGATATCCTCCAGCAATTAGCTCAGGCGTTACAAAGAGCAGCACAACCAGTTGCGGCTGCCCCTCAACGATCTGTCATTGAGAGGATGGCAAGGTATCGACCGGTGGATTTTATGGGAAGGAAAGATGATGAGCCTTCTATGGCAGAGAATTGGCTCGAGAGGACCGAGCGAATGCTTGTGCAAATGCATTGCACGGTAGAAGAGAAATTAGAATGTGCAACTCACTCCTGCAAGATGAAGCTTATCAATGGTGGGTTTCCATGACTAGGACCGCACCACAAGAGAGTATTACATGGAAATTTTTCTTGGATGAATTCAAGAAACAGTATGTGGGTCGCATTTACTTGAACGACATGAGGAGAGAATTTCATAATTTAAGGCAAAGATAGATGAGTGTGACAGAATATCAGAGAGAATTCACACGGTTGAGCAAGTATGCTCCCGAGATACTTGTGAGTGAGGAAGAAAAGTGTCGTAGGTTTGAAGACGGCCTTAATGACCTTATTCGGGCCCATGTCACAGGATTCTGCCATGATGATTTTTCCAAAATTGTGACATGTGCATTGAATGTGGAAAGAGTAAAGAAAGAGGAAAAAGAGAGAAAAGATAAAAGACAGGGAAAGAAAAATCCTAGTCAATCTATTTCACTACAACAGCAAAGTAAGAGATTCAGAGGAGCACAGGGTTCCAATCAGCCTACAGCTCAAGCTGCCAATAGGAATACTACTCTATCGGCACCGTCAGTTGTGAGTACACCAGGAGGTGCTTCTAGAGGACAGATTGCTCCTCATTGCTCCCATTGTGGGAAAAATCATAAAGGAGAATGTTGGAGACTTACAGGTGCTTGTTTGATTTGTGGATCCAAAGAGCATAGAGCGAGAGATTGTTCAAAAGCTCGGTCATTTACAGCACCCCAGACTGGGGGTACAGCTTCAGTGGCACAGAAAGGCATCAAGAGTGTTGCATCACCGAGTGTTCAGAGACAAGGGGCACAGACCTTGGGTAGGCAAGATGGTCGTGCTCCAGCTAGAGCATATGCAATGAAAGCAGTGGAAGATACCGAGGCTCCAGATGTGATAGTTGGTAATTTCCAAATCTTTGATACTACTGTACATGCATTGATTGACCCCGGGTCAACCCACTCATATATTTGTACTGACATACCTAGTGTGAAAAATTTACCGAGGAGTGGAACCGAGTATGACATCTTGGTGACGAACCCGCTTGGGCATAGTGTTATTGTGAATAGAGTGTATAGAGATTGCCCCATTCGAATACGAGAGTATGAGTTTCCTGGGGATTTGATCGAATTATCCTTTAAGGAGTTTGATGTGATTTTAGTGATGGATTGGTTGTCTCGACACCAAGTGATGGTGGATTGTAGAATGAAAAGAGTGACCTTGAGAACGCTGAATGAAGATGAAGTAACTTTCATCGGTGAGAGGTCAAACCACCTCTCTAATATGATATCCGCAGCCACTGCTAGAAAAATGGTGCGAAAAGGATGTGAAGCCTACTTGGCTTATATGATTGATACGGTAAAGGCAAGGCCTAGTGTATCCGATATCCCTACCGTTAGTGACCTTCTGAACGTGTTTCCGGAAGAGTTGCCAGGATTGCCTCCACAAAGGGAAATTGAGGTTGCTATCGACATTGTACCAGGTGCCACACCGGCATCCATTACACCGTACCGAATGGCTCCAATGGAGTTAAAGGAATTGAAACTCCAGTTGCAAGAACTACTAGAAAAAGGGTTTATTCGACCAAGTGTATCACCGTGGGGAGCTCCCGTACTTTTGGTGAAGAAGAAAGATGGTACACTTAGGCTATGTATTGATTATAGACAACTAAACAAGTTGACCGTAAAGAATAAGTACCCATTACCCAGAATTGATGATTTGTTCGACCAATTGAAAGGTGCAAGTATCTTTTCTAAGATTGACTTGCGATCTGGGTATCATCAGTTGAGAATTAAAGATGTGGATGTGCATAAAACGGCGTTTAGAATGCGATATGAACATTATGAGTTCCTGGTAATGCCGTTTGGTTTGACAAATGCTCCAGCGGCTTTCATGGACCTAATGAATCGTGTTTTCCGACCGTATGTGGATCAGTTTGTCGTAGTATTCATAGACGACATTCTTGTGTATTCGAAAAATCGGGAAAATCATGACACACACCTTCGGGTAGTGTTAGAGACTTTGAGAAAGGAGCAGTTGTATGCGAAATTGAGTAAGTGTGAGTTTTGGTTGAATGAAGTGTCATTTCTTGGGCACATTGTATCGAAAGAAGGAATCCGAGTGGATCCCAAGAAAATAAAAGTAGTTGTCGAATGGAAGCCACCAAGAAATGTTACAGAAGTGCGTAGTTTTCTGGGACTGGCAGGTTACTACAGAAGATTTGTTAAAGGGTTTTCGATGATCGCAGCTCCAATGACGAGACTGCTCCAGAAAAATGTGAAATTTAAATGGGGTGAAGAATGTCAAAGGAGTTTTGATAAGCTGAAAGCAATCTTAACCGAGGCTCCGGTTCTTACTCAGCCGACCTGCGGTAAGGAATATGTGATCTTTAGTGATGCTTCACTAAATGGACTTTGATGTGTCCTAATGCAAGAGGGTAAAGTGGTACCCTATGCTTCAAGACAATTGAAGCCGCATGAAAAGAACTACCCCACGCATGATTTGGAATTAGCCGCAATCGTATTTGCGCTAAAAATTTGGAGACATTATTTGTATGGAGAAAAATGTTTCATCTACACCGATCATAAGAGTCTTAAGTATTTGCCCTCACAACGAGAGCTTAACTTGAGACAACGTAGATGGATAGAGTTGATAAAAGACTATGATTGCGTGATTGACTATCACCCTGGGAAGGCTAATGTAGTGGCCGACGCTTTGAGTAGAAAGACAATGCAAACGCTTCGAGCGTTGAATGCTCATTTGTCATTGACAGAAGATGGTACAGTAGTGACAGAATTAATAGCGAGACCGATTTTGTTGAATCGAGTGCTAGAGGCACAAAAAAAAGATGAGAAAATTGCTGTTATAGTAAGTCAGATTGGAACGGGTAAAGAAACCGAGTTCTCAATGAATGATAAGGGATTCTTGTATTATAAGGATCGGGTTTGTGTACCCAATGATAACGAGCTAAAGAAAACTATTCTGGAAGAGGCACACTGTGGATCTTTTGCTATCCATTCCGGTAGCACAAAGATGTATAAGGATTTGAAAATGTCATTCTAGTGGTCCGGAATGAAAAGAGATGTATCAGAGTTTGTAACAAAGTGTTTGGTTTGCCAAAGAGTAAAGGCAGAGCATCAAGTTCCTTCGGGATTATTGCAGCCTATCTGAATACCAGAGTGGAAATGGGACCGAATTACCATGGATTTTGTAGTTGGATTACCAATGACAGGTAAAAAGAATGACTCAGTTTGGGTTGTAGTAGACCGATTGACCAAGTCAGCTCACTTCCTACCAGTGAGAACTGACTATTCACTTGACAAGTTAGCAGAGTTGTATATCAAGGAAATAGTTCGGTTACATGGGATTCCTATATCCATAATTTCAGACCGAGATCCGAGGTTTACTTCGAGATTTTGGGAAAAATTGCAAGAGGCCTTGGGCACTCGACTGAATTTCAGTAGAGCGTTTCACCCGCAGACGGATGGACAGTCAGAGAGAGTGATCCAGATCCTAGAAGATATGCTAAGGAGTTGTGTAATCGACTACGAGGGTAGTTGGGACAGACACATTCCTCTAGTTGAATTTGTGTACAACAACAGTTTTCAATCAAGCATTGGAATGGCGCCTTACGAGGCATTATATGGAAGAAAATGCAGAACACCAGTGTGTTGGACTGAGCTGAGTGAAAAGAAAGTAATTGGTCCCGACTTGATTCAGGAGACCGAAGAGAAAGTGAAAATGATCAGAGAAAGGCTAAAGGTAGCCATGGATAGACAAAAGTCATACGCCGACTTGAAAAGAAAAGACATTCGATTCGAGATCGGCGACAAAGTATTTTTGAAAGTATCGCCTTGGAAGAAGGTGATGAGATTTGGGAAAAAGGGCAAGTTGAGCCCTAGATTTATTGGACCGTATGAAGTGATTGAAAAAGTGGGTCCATTAGCGTACAGATTGGCATTACCTCCGGAGTTGGAAAAGATCCATAACTTATTCCATGTTTCGATGTTGAGGAGGTACCGATCAGACCCATCACATGTAGTCTCGTCCGAGACAATTGAGCTTAGACCAGATTTGACCTATGACGAAGAGCCAGTGGAGATCTTGGCATGTGAAGTGAAAGAATTGCGGAACAAGAAGATTCCGCTAGTCAAAGTGTTGTGGAGAAACCATAAGACTGAGGAAGCCACTTGGGAAAGTGAAGAAATGATGCGGCAACAATATCCACAACTGTTCATCTAAGGTAATTTCGAGGACGAAATTTCTTAAGTGGGGAAGAGTTGTAACACCCCAAAAATACCCTAGAATTTTTTTTTATATAATAGTTTTTATTATATATTTCAGGTATGAAGTGAGTCGAACTTGGGTTTTTCCGGGAAAACCGATAAATTGTGAAATGTGAAATAAATATGTAAGCGTATGATTAAATGTTATATGTTAAAATGAGAAATTGATTGAACCCGAAAATTAATCCAAGTGTAAAGGACAAAGTTAGAATTTGTAAAATGAGAACCTAAGGGAAAATAATAATAATAATAATAATAATAATAATAAATAAAATAAAAATGATTTATTAAGTTAAGGACAAACAAGTCATTAGGAGAGGTTTAACTTAAAGACCAAAAAAAAAAATGGTCTTAGAACACCCACAAATTGCCAAAGTCGTATTTGAGAGAAGGAGAGAGAGCAAAAAGAAGAGAAAACCTAGGGCAAGGGGAGAAGATCAAACTTTTGGGTGATTTCTCACTTTTGTTCAAGATTTTTCAAGAATGAAGATGGAAAAAGCTAGAGAAAGTGTATCCAAGTGAAAAGAGGTAAGAACACAAACCCTAGAATTTTATTTTTATGATTTTTGAGTTGGGAAAAACCCTAATCATCCATGGGATTTGCTTGTGATTGGTTGAGGATGATATTAGGATGTTATTAGGAGTGATTGACATGATTTATTTTAAGTTTTGAGGTGTTTTGGAAGAAAATCACGAAGAGGGAAATTATGGTGTTTCAAAGGAGATGCTGTCAAATTTTTTTCAAACCTATGTTTTTTGTTTTAGCCATAACTTGGTCATTTCTTATCCGAATTGAGTGATTCAAATTTCCGGGTAAACGAGACTTCTAGGAGAATAATTTACTTGAAGGAATAGTAGACAATTTATCACCCAAAAGTGTCCATATATCCTTAAAAAGCGGAGCTATGTGCAAGAAAGAAAAAAAAAATCTGCTTCTATTTTGAAAATTAGAGTAGTATGAATATAAAATTCCATAACTTGAGTTTTTGGGATCCAAATTGGATGATTCCAATTGGATGGGAAACCTTAGAACCATATATTCCAATTAGTATTAGGGAACATTACCAATTTATGGAGTTAAGATTTCTGAAATTGAGAAAAACAGTAGGTAACCGAGTGAATTGGGCATACCGACCAGTTTGGCATAAAAATGCCATAACTTATGTTTGGGTGATCCAAATGAGATGATTCAAATTCCTACTAAAAATAGACTCATAGAGATATAATTTTTGTGAAGGATGTATGATCAAAATATGACTCAATTGTCCCCATAAAATTTGGCAAGTGAGGTGTATTGGGTAGACATCAACCCTAACCAAAAATCCTAGAATGCAAAAGTGATTTTTTTTTTGGTTATTCTTTGATTGTGAAATATGTGTGATGGATTAGGAGTTAACGAGGAGGAAAGCCCGAGTTGAGTTCGAGATTCCAAGGACAGGAATTAAAGCACGACAATCTTTTTGGTTTGTTCTATTGACTTCTATTCCTAGTTTCAAGTTTTTGAATGTTTGTTCTACCTTTTCTTATTCTCGTTTCAATATTTGAAATACTTGTTCTAATTGAATAAGAAAGGCATATTGAATGGTTTTAAATGATTTGAAGAAATTGATTGTAAAATGATTGCATATGAAAATGGAATAAGTATTGAAAGTGAACTATTTTACAAATGTATATATATATTGTGCTGTACATTGCAATAAAGGATTTGAACGCCCTTAATAGAATGTTAACCATTTAGTTCGTATTAAGGATAGATTGGTATACCAATAGGGTCAAATAGCAGTACTGCGAACCATTGTATTGAGGTGTCACTCCGATCAGCAGCCCAGCGGGACCGTATCGGTAGTGTTCACTAATTGAGTGTTTATAACCAGTCAGCAGCCCAGCGGGACCGTACTGGTTATAAAACCGTTTGATACCGGCCTGCAGCCCAGCGGGACCGTGCCGGTGACTCTGATATCCTGTATATCGAAGACATGGGTTAAATTCTTTAAGGGCATAATTGAATTGATTGTCATAATTGAATTGAATTGAATTGAATTGCAAAATTGAATTGAATTGCATAACTGAATTGATTTGAGATTGTGAATTATTGGAATTGAAAGATATGCATGATTTGATTAATGCATGATTTATTGAATATGAAAGTGTATTTTTTTTATGATCAATGAACCAGAAATGATTGTATTTAAAACAAGTATATGTATTGTAATTACATTGATCATCCACGAAGATTTAAAAGTTTTAATTATTCAATTGCATGATTGGATTTAAACTGAAACTGAGGAATGGGTTTGTATAGAACCACTAAGCATGAAAATGCTTAGCGTATTGTTTTACCAATGCGCAGGTACCGAGTGATAGATAGGGATCAAAAACAGACCCAAGATCGAGGAGCGTCGAGTCATTAAGAAGGAAATTTGGAGTATGCTCCAACTTTTTCATTCATGTCATGTTTCTTTTTGAACATTGATATTTTGTAAAAATATTTTGAACTCTGGATATCTATTTTGGAAATCATTTTGAAAAGGCATAGAAGGCCTTCATTATAAAGGTATTATGTTAAATGTAAGTGTTTATGGGCTTGCCCAAAATTTGAAAACGCTTCCGCAAGGATATGATTTTGATTGAGTGATTTTAGTGGCATCCCGGACTCGGTTCGGATCCGCCAAATGGGTCGGGCCGGGAACGGGGTGTCACAAGAACCGTGCCCATTTATGTGAAATTTATATCCATTAACAAAATACCCAGGATAGGTTGTCACATATCGAAACGGGCCTTTACTTAGATTCTGAATAAAAATATTTGAATCTACATTTGAAGGATCAATTACCCGTGACATTAATTAACAAAATTGATATTAAAAAATAAAAAATAATAATAAATTAAATAATTTAAAATTTTAAACTTATTAATTCTCACATAATTTTTGAACCAATTTGCAAATTCAGTTTCTAGCATATAATCGACATCATTACTGGAAATTACTGGTTGTCTATATTTTAACTACTCAACATAAATACTGCACAAATATAAAAAGAGAAAAAAATGTATATTAATTTTTTAAAATTCCTATTAAAGATAAAATTAAACTATGACTAAACTTGCAACCATTTTGTGTATACATACTCAATGTATGGTGCAACCTCCTCAAAATAAAGTAAAACGTAGCTCTTGGTTGCTTTATACTCTTCATCTGTCATACATCTTTTCATTACTCTTCCAAATGCTCTTCCAGGGTGCTTGAAGATAGATAGTTTGTCCATATAATCATCTTCTACCATCACATGAACTTCGTAATTCCTCGGCACATTTCTATTCTTTGTATTGACATGAACATCAAAATAATAAGAACAAAATGATGATGCTTCTTCTACTAAATATGCATTGCAAATTAAACCTTCAACTTTTGCCTTGCTCCTAACATTCAATTTCAACTTATGAAGATAACTACAACCATAATGTTAGGTTTCAATTTGATTAAATTACAATATTACTTAAAGTACAAAATAATAAAACACAACAAATTATATGTATTTACCTCTCAAAAGAATACATCCACCTGAATTGCACTGGCCCTGCAATCCTTGCTTCATATGCCAAATGAACCGGCAAATGCTCTATTGGGTCATAAAAACTTGGTGGGAATATCCGTTCTAGCTTACAAATAATAAGTGGAATGTCATTCTCCAATCTAACCATGTCATCTATTTTGATTGTGGTTGCAGTTAGTTGTTTGAAAAATAAACTTAGTTCTATAAAAACCTTCCAAACACTTAGTGGAAGTAATTCATGGAATACAATTGGTATTAATTTCTGCATAAATACATGACAGTCATGACTTTTCATTCCAAATAACTTAAGATTCTTCATACCCATGCATCTACCCATATTTGACACATATCCATCAGAGAATTTCAAATTTTTAACTCATTCACACAATATATGTCTTGCCTTCTTATCAATTGTGTAGCAAGCTTTAAAGAATTTTTCTGTTTACTCATTCAGTTTCAATTCAAGCCACCGATAGTAATCATTCAGCTCTTGTCTTGATTTTAAAGTATCTTTTGTTTTTCCGTCTACATTAAGGATAGTGTTGAAAACAATGTCAAAAACAATTTTTTTAATATGCATTACATCTAAGTTATGACAAATTAAATTGGATTTCCAATAGGGCAAGTCCCAAAATATACTACGTTTCCTCCGACCAAATAATTTGCCTATAGGTCCATTACTTCCAGTAGCATCCATTTCAGTTACATTCTTCAAACCCAAACTATAAATCTCTATAATAATATCATATGCTGAACGAATAGCTGGTGCAACTATCATCACAATTTTATTTCTTCGAAATGAATAATCGTAGGTAGAAACCTACGATGGTTATTAAACCATGACTATTTACCACTAAATTTGAGGGTAAATGTATCAGAATTTGTCATGCAATACGGGCATGCAAATCGTCCTGCAGTACTCCAACCAGACAACATTGAATATACAGGAAAATCACTTACTATCCACATAAGGGCTGCCCACATAATGAAATTTTGTTTTTTTGAGATATCATATGTATTCACACCAACATCTCATACATGATTTAACTCTGCAATAAATGCTGTAAAAAAACAACCAGCATGTCTTTCGAATTATTTGGCTATGGAACCAATATTGACAAAAACATATATTGCTCCTTCATACACAACCATGGAGGCAAGTTATAAGGTATCACTATCACTGGCCATGTTGAATACTGTCATCCAGATTGCCCAAATGGCTGAAATCTATCAGTGTAGAGACCCAATCTCTCATTTCAACTTTCTGCTGCAAAATCTTGATGTATATAATTTAAAATGCTTCCAAGTAGGTGAATCTGATGGATGACGCATTACCCCTTCTTCACCTCATGCTCGGAATGCCACCTCATATCATTTGTTGTAGCATTTGATGCATATAATCTCTGTAATCAGGGAATTAATAAAAATAATACATCTTCTTAAAGACAGCCTTCAATTTTTTTTGCTTTTCTATAGTACGAAGTGCCTTCCTAAATCAAGGATGGTCACAAAACTTACAGCTAATTAAATCACTATCATTGCCCCAATATAACATGCATCCATTTAAACAATAATCAATTTTTTCCGCTGGTAGACCCATTCCCCGTAGTAACTTCTTAGTGTTGTAAAAGTTGTTAGTGATCAAATTATTATCTGGGATAATCTTTTTCATCTGTTCTGTCACATGATCAAATAATTTCTCAGATATATGATTTTCTAACTTAAGGCTCATTAGTTGAGCCACAAGTGACAATTGTGAATGTGTTTTGCTACCAGGCCAACTCTTTATCTACAGCTTTAAGTATTTCATAAAATTTCTGAGCTTCAGGATTAGGTAGCTCATCCATGTAATCCATATTGAAGTCAGGACCGACAGCTTCCATGATCATTCTATGGTATGTGTATGATGATTCTTCACTGCAAGCAAACGATTCAATACCCTCATTTTGGGCAATATTCAGAGCCTTTGTACTTTCCCTATTATAAATCCAAATAAAATAATTTGGCACAAAGCCATATTATGCCAAATGATATCTTATAGTGTTTGCATCACGAAAAGGGATATTCTGACGCTTTCGATGATTACATGGACACTTAATTTTTTCTCCAAACTTCAATATCGATTGACTACACACAAAATTAATGAAAGTTACAAGCCTAGTCAAAAAATCTTTATTCAAAAATACATTAATAACCCTTTTGTACATTCACTAACGATCTGAGCTCATTTTGTCCTGTTTTATTTACAAAAAAATAATGCCCCATCATTAATATAAATAAAACATTCTATTACTTCAAAATATACAAAGAATAAAATAAAATTACTTATAGATGAATATTTTAAATTTAAATATCGTGAATATCGAGGCAAGACATTTACACAATCTACATTAATATATAACATAATTTTTAGCACGATAAAAATTAAAAGATATCACAATTATACTAGATAAAGGGTACAAAGTACAATAATGCACAAGAAATGAAAGCAAAAAAATACATTTAATGTTTGAAGGAGGAGAGAGAGAGAGAGAGAGAGAGAGAGAGAGAGAGAGAGATGAGGTGGGAAGAGAGAGGGGTAGAGAAATAGGGAGACGGAGGAGAGAGAGAGGGGGAGAGAAAAGGAGGGAGAGAGAGTGGGAGAGAAAAGGTGAAATGGAGAGAGGGGGAAAGAGGGAGAGGGGGGGTGGAGAGAGAGAACAAGCAAGAAAGAAGAGCCAGAAAAAAAATAACACGAGAGAGAGTGTGACACATAAAGAAAAAGAGGAAGAGAATGACTGAAAGAATTGTAGAGGGAGAGAGACACACATAGAGAGTGTAGTATTAGAATGAAGAATTATATAAAAGAAAATATAAGTTCTTCAGTACAAACCTATCAAATATTATATTTTTTGTTATACATAAGTTCATATTTGAGCCTGAGGTCCAAGGGTTGGGATTAGGTAAGGGTACGACCCTTATTTGTATTATACCATATATGAGCCTGATCAACGGACACTCTCATGCTATGTACTTACATATTGTTGATATTATATCTTTAGCCGTTTTATTTCAAGTTGGTGCAATAGAATAGTATTATCCCATATATAATTATATGTTAGGATACATATAGTAAATGTAGTTATAAATAGTTACATTTAGTTTAACATATAATTATTTATAGATATATGCATACAAGTAGTTATAAGTAAATATAAATAAATGTATACAAAGTTATAAATAATTATATAGATTTACATATATGTATACATAATTAAAAATAAAGTTATATTTATTTATATAAAGTTTTTTATTGTTATACAAATATTTATATATAGGTATACACATTTAGTTAAACATTATGTTGTATGTTTTTATAAATATAATTATAAATAAAGTTACATGTGGTTATACATATAGTTACACGTATGCTTAAACTTATATTTTTACATATAGTTACACGTATGGTTAAACTTATATTTTTACATATATGTATATATATTTTTTCATATGATTTCACATATTTATACATATAGTTATGTATAGGTATGGATATACTAAAATATAATTCTTATACTAAAATATAAAAATGTATATTAAAAACATGTTAATTATATATATATATATATATATATATATATATATATATATATAGTTATGAATAAAGTTTTTATAGTTATACATATAGTAAGATAGAATTATTTATAGTTATATGTTATTATACATATAATATATATAGTTATAAAAATTTATATATCGTTAAAAATTTAGTTTTATATATATATATATTCATATGAGTAGTTATATTTAGTTATAAATATATACAATGTTATAAACAAATATATAGATTTACATATATGTATACATATATGTATAAATAGTTAAAAATATATTGTTATATTTAATTATATAAAATTTTATTTAGTTTTATAAATATTTATATATAGATTTACATATATGTAGATCTAGTTTTATATTTATATATTTAATTATATAAAATTATATAAATTTTATTTAGTTTTATTTAGTTTTATATAAACAAATATATAGATTTACATATATGTATACATATATGTATATATAGTTAAAAATATATAGTTATATTTAATTATATAAAATTTTATTTAGTTTTATAAATATTTATATATACACATATAATTAAACATAATGTTTTATGTTTTAATACATGTAATTATAAATATAGTTACATGTAGTTATACATTTAGTTACACATATAGTTATACTTTATTTATACATGCATGTCTATATTTTTATTCATATAATTTTATATATTTATACATATATATATGTATAGGTATAGATATAGTAAAATACATTTTTATATACTGATATATACAAATATATATTAAATATAAGATGCAAATTATATATTTAAATATAGTTATATATAAAGCTGTTATAGTTATATATATAATAATATACAATTATTTATAGTTATATGTTATTATACATATAGTATATATAGCTATTAATATTTTTATATATTTAAACATATAGTTATATATAAATATATTCATACAAATAGTTGTACACAAATATATAAAGTTATCAATAAATATATAGATTTACATATATGTTTACATAGTTATAAATATAGTTATATTTAATGTTGTAGAGTGTTATATAATTATACAAATATTTATATAGAGTTATACAAATATTTATACATAGTTATACACATATAGTTAAATATAATATTGTATGTTATTATACATGTAATTATAAATATAGTTACATGTGGGTATACATATAGTTACACAAATACTCATAATTCTAAACACTTAAAATAATCAAATCCTACTTGTGTTATCATGATAAGGATATTTGAATCCAAAATTTCTAAAAAGTTATTAGTTGGATGGTTGGTGACATCATTAAATGAGTGCAAGCCCTAGGTTCGAACCTATCATTGTTCTTTGAAAAAGTATATTTTGGTAAACTCTATAAGAATCAAAAATTGATTTTTGATTCTTTAAACTATTAATTTAGATTCAGATTTTTTAAAAACTAATGTGAGATAAACAAAGTTGATGTATTTCGGTGCAACAAAAGTGGATAAAAGTTATAATTTATAGGAAAAAATGTTAAGGGGAACCAGAATGAGAATAATTATATTTTTTTACAATTTTTAATTTATAGCCCAAATCCAAAATATTTATGATTTGGGTCTTCCAAATTCCTATAGTGAAAATTATCTTCTTTTATTCATACGGAATGCATATACTCAAGTATGCATATAAGTTTATGTAGAAACTCATTATTTCGTAAACAAAAACATATTCATATGGAGTTCATAAATACTTTGTATGCATAAACATATGCATAAACTCGTTTTTGCATACTGAGTAAGCTAAAACAATTTCATGCATAATATTTTTTTAATTATATTGGGATAATTATGAGTGTCCGAATATAGGTACTAAAATATAACCCAAATCATAGATATTATTTTTTTGGATTTCATAACATAATTATCCATTATATATATGTATATATATATATATATATATACACATATATATATAGATTACGAATGAAAATATTAAGTATTATTATTATTATTATTATTAGTATTGTGGAGGAATTCCTTTTTTTTTTTGCAAAGTTAGATAAAAGTTAGTGCTATTTTTGGATGCAACAAATTATAAAGAATAATACTTTCATTATCAAGAAAATCTATTTAATAAAATTTTAAAATTGAACTAATTTAAGAAAATACTTCTCAGAGCAATATTTCTACCTTTTAGTGGTATCAATGCATAATAATAAATTGTTTTTGTTATTTTGTTTTGTAATTTAAGAGAAGCAAGCCTAATATTTTTTTCTATTTGAAGATTAGAATGATTAGGATTTCTTGTTATGCATGTAATTGCTACTTAAGAGCTATAAGACTACTCTAATTTCTTCATCATATTAAACTTTTCTCCTTCTCTTACTGCTTCTTCTTCATCTTTTTCTACTTCTTCTTGTATTGCTACTACCACAAATGAGTATCTACTTTCAAATGAGAATGCTCATTTATAGATGAGATAATATTTCTCTATGCTTTATCATTAACATGGTCTATAGTATATTCTATTATACTTTCTCATTAATCAAAGATAAAAGTATAGATTATAGTTCAATTGAGAAAGCTTACTAATAGATGAGTATCTAATTGCAATTAGAGTATAAAGGGTAGATTAATTACCAAGTGTGCAAGATTAATAATAGATGAGTATCAACTTGCAACATATAGGAATCCATTTGTTAGAGCATATGTTTGAGTGGTTGATTTGCCATTGTTAATAACTTCCTTGATTTGATAGAGCATAGTGATATATGTATTTCACACATCAACCATGATACAACATCAATATACATTTTTTTACAAGGTAAATGGTCTTGAGGTTGGTAATATATGTTCTACAATTCATCTCCATTGGAGAAACTAAGGTCTTTCAAGACTAACTATGGTCTCCTTTGATGATAATATTTTCTCTATGACAAGATTAATCAATCAAAAAGTTTGGTTACCTAACAACAACAAATCAATAGAGCAAGCAAAAACATGAATATTCAATTGATATGCCTTCCAATCTCAAAAGATTATCAAAAGATAATCATCAATGGGTTTCACACCTATTTGAAAAATATTATAGCTAAAATACCAAACCAGTTAATTAAATATGATAATTTTGAATTAAATCACAAAATTATTTTTAATTTTCCCAAACTATATTTAATAGAGTTGAATTAATAAATAGAATATATATATATATATATATATATTCACATTATTTTTATTACACACACACACACGCACATACACACTACAAAAATTATGAACAGATTAACCAAAATGGTTTTTCCTGGATTTTTCAGAAATGACGTTAAATGTATAGCACATAGTAATTTTAATAATGCAAAAATTATTACACACATATACACACTACCATAAAATAAACGAACACAACAAAAAATGTACACTATCAAAAAATACACTACTAAAAAACTTACCATAAATAACATAAACTATGATCATACACACACTTTCATTTTATTATTCATAAAATAGAAATATACAGATTAAAATAAATTTATTTTTGAATAATTATTCTAAAAAAATTATTTTTTAGAATAATTATTAGAATCATCTTTTTGTGCTCTTCATGGAATATAGATAATAAATCAAGAACATATGCATTTTTGTTTCGTGCTCCTCACTCAAGAACACCCGTGAACAAAAATATTAGCAATGACCATGAAAAATTGAAGTTTTAAATATAAATATTTATAACCATAACAAAAAAAAATACCAGCAAACTATAACATCAAAATCACCCAAACCATGATAAATAAGTTAACCCACTTAATACCAACATGCCCAAACAATACATAACAATTTTTTCCTTTCACATCTATGATAATAAAAAAATGATAGATATAATTATGTTAAAATAGTTTATGTATACTTTTTTAATAGTTATATATATATAGTTATGTTTAAATACACTTATTTAAAGCACACTTATATTTATGTATACTGTTTTTATATACAGTATGTAGTTATTTATATTGAATAATTTATTAATTCAGCATATCTACTGTGCACAATCAAAATCCACATAATGACAGCGCATTATATTACAAATGCATGAAGTATGTATACGATTAAGTATATATACACAATCCAAAGAACACCACGGTGAATAAATGAGAAGAATTTCAGGAACAATAAATAACAAATACGCATAAGCTTACTCAAGTTAATCAATGAAGAATTAATGTATAAAATGTACCTCAAATCAATTAAAAATTAAAACTTAAACCTCGGAATCGAATATATGTTGAAGTGTCGGTGTCGAGGGATGGATGGCCTTCTACGGAGGTTTGCGTCACTAAAGCATTGGTGTCGAATAAGATAATTGCATTGTAAATATTAGCAAATTTTTTATATTTTTAATTATTAAAACATTAAATAAATAATATATATATATATATATATATAATCAAAAAGACTGATTATTTTTATTCACTATAAAAATTTTTTCAAACAAAATTAATGTGCATGTTGCAAGGTACAAATGAAAAATAAACTCATTAAAATTGTTTATTATAATATTAATATAAACAATAAATATATAAACAATAAAAAAAATATGGTTAGGCTTATAAAAAAATATCAAATAGGTACAAAATTAACAAATTCCATATAATAAGACATAAATTAAAAGATGATTTGCCTTCTAGTCACTCGCCTAAGAGTTATAAAATACTATTAATGTTAAAAAATATATACAAATTTATATTTTATCGTTATAAATTTTTAAGAATTCATATTAATTTATATGAAGATAATATGAAATAATTATAAAGGCATAAAATTTCATATTATTTGATATTATTAATAAATTTTAAATTTAATAAATTACTTAAAGTGAGAAGATAATTAAAATAAGTTATATTTATTATTTTAATAAAAACTTAATGTTAAAAGCTAATAGTCAAAATATTACTCAATTATTTAATATGTATAAATTTTTATAAGAGCAAACATCTATGTATTTATTTATAAATATTAATTTATTTTCTTTTAACTTTATTAGAAAAATTATATTTATATTATATTTCAAGATTTTCAAATTTTGTATTATTTATTTATTTAAAAGTTTTCTATTATAATAATTTTTTTTACTTATAATAATATTAAGTTTTACTAGTTTATTCGGCAATTCAGATAATTTATAAAATATTTTTTATTTTATCATACAATGAATTAATTTATATTTATATTAGTAAAAATTTTAATATATGGTAATTTAATTTTTAAAATAAAGAAAAAAAATTATTATACTTATGGAATTTATTATTTAATGTTACTTTAATATAAATTTTTAAATTTCTTATTTTAAAATTTTAGAAAAATTGTCTATTTTTAAAAAAAATTAATATATCATAAAAATAGTTAATTTAGTCCTTATTAATATATATAATTGTTTTTTGTATTTTGATATTTTTTAAATTATTTATTTATAATATAATTTTTTATGATTTTATGAGGAGAATGTATGTTTCAAGGATTGCTCATCTATAGACCATTAACATATATTTAATTAACAAAATTAAATAAAATATTAAAACAAATAAAAAATAAAAAAAATTATATAATTAAATATTGGCCAGGGAAATGTTGTCGCTAAATCCACAACTAAATTACAGATTTTATAAGATAGGGAAAATTCATCGCTAATCATGAATTTTATTAGCAAGGGACCATTGCTAAATCCATAGCTAAATGATGTATTTTATTAGCAAGAGAAATTTCATCACTAAATCTGTCGCTAAAAACCCCTCTTTTCTTGAATGGAATTTACGAAAATCTTCTGTCACTAATCTGTCTCTAAATCTATCGCTAAATCCCCCATTTTTTAATGGAATTTATGAAAAAATTTTCCTCACTAATCTGTCGCTAATCCGTTGCTATTTTTTTTGAAAAAAAAAACATTAATCCCTTGCTATTCCCTAGCTAATCCGTTGTAATTTAGCTCGGGATTGATCGCTAGCTAAAATGATTTTTTCTTGTAGTGTATGTTTTTCTCTGAGGAAAAACTTGCGAAGCTTACGGCACCATTCCAATATACATTCGTAGGTATGTTTTTGTTGGAAGACCTGACTTTAAGAGCATTCAAGCCTTCTTTTGCTCATTTAAACTATGGGCAGTAGTTAAACTTGCCCTCTTCGATAGCTAACATATTTTCCTCCAGGTTAAGGAGGAAGAAGATTTTCTAAGGCTATGGTTAAGTACGCAGTGGCTAATATCGGAACTCCCTATGCAAATTTTAAAGTGGGTGCCAAGCTTCACTCTATTAAAAGAGTCCTCGAGGACCCTGGTATTGTTTTCATTCCCGCAATTCCCCTTTCATTTATTCAACAAACATTCTCTCTTCTCAATAGCTCACTATTTGGGTATATCTTGGTGTATTGATGAAGCCATGGCCTGTATGACCAGGCAGAGTGTGGCTAGAGTATGTGTGGAGGTTAACTTGCTAGCCTCTCTTCCACAAAAAGTGTGGGTGGGCAATGATGTAGTTAACGGCTTTTGGCGCACCATAATCTTAGAATTTTCCCCTAGTTACTACCCATTTAGTTTTAAAATGGAGCTCGAGGAAACTCAATGTATGGTAGGGAGAAAACATAAGAGAAAGGATTTGTAGTCGCTAATAGAGAGAAAAGGAAGAGTTAGACCTTGGGTCAAGAGGGGGCAGTATGAGGGGAACCTAGGAAGTGATAACTGAGAGGGTGAGGAAGTAGGAAAAATGGAGAGGCAAAGTGAGAGATAGAGGGAAAGTGAGAGAGAGAGAAAGAGAGAAGGAGAAGCTTGCTGAAGGGGAAGGTGAGATAATATTAATGGAGAGGGAAAGAGCAAAAGAGAGGGGCTTAGATGAGATAGGTGAGAGGGCGGAAGGAAGGGAAGCGATGGGATTGGAAAGGGCAGCTAGGGGGGAGTTAGAAGGGGGGGGGGGGGGGGGGGGAAGGTGGCAGAATTTGAGGATGAAAAAACCATTAATGCTATAGCGAGGTGGTTAGAAATGGTAGAAAAAAAGGGAGAAGAATGAGAAGAGTTGAGCATAGACAAGATTTTTGAAAAAACTAATATAAAAGGGGCAGAAAAATGGTTGGCAGTATGGGCAGAAAAAAGGGAGGAAAAAAGTAGGGGACATAGAGAGGAGAAAGGAGAAAAGAAGAGAGAAGGAATTAGAAAAAAAGATAGAAAAGTATAATAAGTCGGAGGATGATCTCCTCATGAAAGGAATTAGAAAAGGAATTAGCCAAAAGTTGGTCAACAGCTAGTAGAATAAATGGAATAATATGCTAGATCAAACGAAACCACAAGATGATGTGGCAATATATAAAAAGAAGTTGGATAAAGAAGAGCCCTATTGGGGAGAAAGCAATGGAAGTAATAAAAATTATGGGAATGTGCTTCGAAAAAGAACAGGTTCAACCAAGCTCAAGCAAACCACCAAGAAATAGGAATAAATACATGAACATAAAATACAAACCTAAGTACGCTACTAAAGCACAATGTCACGAACTTAGTCTTTTTGCTAAGTTTCCATGCTGCACTTAGACAACTTAACCCATTTATGTTGTTAAGTCAGTCTTACTTTCACCTTGCTTGTTATGCTTGGCGTCTATCCACAACTTGGAAGCAAATAGAATTCGAGAGAACACTTGAAAATAAAGAAAACACTTTATTGAATATTAAAATCTTACAAGAAACTCTCAACTTGGTGGTTTACAAATGAGACCACCACCTCCTTAAATACATAAATAGGGAAGGGTCTAGAACCTTTAAAGGTTCCCTATAAGGCTAGAGAATTCTAGAATAATCTAGGATAATTTCCTTCCTTCCATACAAGTGTGGACTTTTTCATAATCTTCTAGAATATTTTGCATTCTTTGAGTGAGGGTGTGACATTTTCCCCCACCAATGCTGCAGACATCCTCATTGATTTTTCTTCCTGAAATTGCCACAAATTGTTAACTGGCTCCCAACTGGCTTCACTTTCTGGTAGTCCCCTCCATTTTATTAAGTATTCATTTTTGGGCCGAAAGTTGGTCTTCCTTAGGTCTCGATCCGTGCTTGATGTAGTCAACCTTCTTATCATAAAAAGTCACTACTACTATGGGTGTCCTCATCGGAACTCCTCGGCCTAGATCTTCCTTATCATCGTGATAAGGCTTTAGATTGCTAACATGGAAGACATGATGAATCTTCAACCTTGGTGGTAACTCAACTTTATAAAATACTTTACCAACTCGTCCAAGTATAGGAAATGGCCTTAATACTTCCTCACAAGTCCCTTATGCATCTTTTGAAGGGACTTGAATTTTTGTGGTAGAAGCTTGACAAGCACTAAGTCTCCGACTTAAAATTCTATATATCTTCTTTTATTGTCAGCCCATTTCTTCATCCCCTTAGCATTCTTTCTTAAGAATAAGCGTGCTATATTAGCTTGCTCGTGCCATCCCTTAGCAAATTTGTAGGCTGATGGACTCCTCCCTATGTATCCTCTGGCTAGGGTGTGAGGAGTCATTGGTTGTTGTCCCATGACTATCTCGGATGGACTCCTCCTAGTTGTTTCACTTCTCTGTAGATTGTAGGAGAACTGAGCCACATCTAGCAATTTGGCCCAGTTAGTTTGATTGGCACTCACAAAGTGCCTCAAGTATAGCTCTAGTAATGCATCCACTCATTCTGTCTGTCTAGCAGTCCAAAGATAAAAGCAAGTAGAGAAATGAAATTCCATACCCATTAGTTTGAAGAGTTATGTCTAAAATTTTCCAGTAAAGCATGAGTCCCGATCACTAATGATAACCTTTTATAGCCCCCAATACTTTACCACGTTCTTGAGGAATAGTTTGGCTGTCTCTTCTACAATACAATTTTTAGGGGCTGCTATGAATGTAGCATACTTTGAAAATTGATCCACTACCACTATGATAGATCCATTTCCCTCTGACTTGGGTAGACCAATAATGAAGTTCATAATGACACTTTCCCAAGGTTGCTTTGCCATAGATAGTGGCTCCAATAGTCCATTGGGCAAATGTTGCTCTGCCATAGATAGTGGCTCCAACAGTCCATTGGGAAAATGTTGCTCTACTTTATCTTGTTGAGACACAAGACAAGTCTTCACATAAGACTCCACATCATTCCTTATCTATGGCCAGTAGTAGACAAACTCTAGTAGTGCCCTTGTGTGTCGTTGCCCTGGGTGTCTAGCCCATTTGGAGTCAAGACACTCCTTGATAAAATTCTTTCTAATGCTTTCTCACTTTGGCACATAGAGTCGCTTTCCTTTTGTGTAGAGAAAATCATCCTCTACCCAAAACTCCCTAGTCTTTCCCTCGTGAGCCAATGTTATGATACTCTTGGCCATTGCATAATGTTGTAACCCCTCTTTTATGAGATCTACCATCTCTCATTGAGGCTGGCTAGTCATGAATGATAACTCTGCTTTGTGCCTCAAGGCATCAGCTACGTGATTATCTATAACTGGCTTGTACTCCAATGTGTAGTCAAACTCTGCCAGGAAGTCTTGCCACCGTGCTTTCTTGGGACTTAGTTTCTTCTGGGTCTGAAAATAGCTAGTAGCAATATTATCTATCTTCACTACAAAGTGTGATCCTAAAAAATAGTATCTCCATGTCCACAAGCAATGGATGATTGCCATCATCTCCTTCTCTTGGACTGTGCACTGCTTCTCTATGTCATTGAGCTTGTGGCTTTCAAAAGTTATGGGGCATTTCTCCTGCATAAGAACCCCTCCAATGGCAAAGTCAGAAGCATCAGTGTGTATCACGAACACCTTGGTATGGTCAGGTAGTGCCAATACCAGCTCCTTCATTATAGCCTTCTTCAAGTCTTCAAAGGATTGCTGGTGATTTTCATCTCATGTCCATGCTTTATCCTTCTTGAGAAGGTCTATTAATGGAGCTGCTTTTGCTGAGTATCCCTTGATGAACTATCGATAGTAGTTAACTAGGCCCAGGAAAGACCTTAGTTGTGGCACCTTAGTAGGGAGATCACATTCCTGAATGGTTTTTTTCTTGGTTTCATCCATCATGAGCTTGTCACCCTTGATGCGGTGTCCCAAGAAGCCCACCTCCTCAAGGGAAAAGGAACATTTCTCCTTCTTCACGTTTAACTCATTTTGCCTTAGTACCCGGAACACCTTCCTTAGATGATTAACATGCTCTTCCAAGGTGTTACTATATATAACAATGTCATCTAGATATACCACCACAAATTTATCCAAAAAAGTGTGGAATATCTTGTTCATCAGAGTGCAAAATACAGCGAGTGCATTAGTGAGACCAAAGGGCATCACTAGGAACTCATAAGACCCATACTTTGTTACACACGTGGTCTTTGCCTCATCTCCTTCAGCTATCCTTACTTGGTAGTACCCCGATCAAATGTCTAACTTAGTGAAGTATCATGCTTTACCAAGTTGGTCAAATAAATCAGCAATAAGAGGAATGAGATACTTATTCTTGACCATTATCTTGTTGAGAGCCCTGTAATCAATGCACATCTACAGTGACCCATCATGCTTCTTTTGGAATAAGACCAGCACACCATATGGAGCCTTAGATAGTTGGATGAATCCGGCATCCAATAATTCATTCAGCTGCCTTCTTAATTCCTCCAATTCTGGGGGTGCCATCCGATAGGGCCCCATTAGAGATGGTTTTGCCCATGGCTCCAACTCGATCCTGTGATATTCTTCCCTCCTAAATGAGAGCCTTTTGGGTAGCTTTGGTGGCATTATATTTTTGAATTCATCTAACACCTTGACTTTCATGGGCATAGAATTTCCTATAGGGTCACTAGGGTCATCCTTAAAGGTCGCCAAGTAGGTCAACTCATTCTTTCTCAACCCCTTCTCCAATTGCATAGCCAATAGTATAAGCATTTAAGTTTTACCTTCGATGATTGTTGGAACCATGCATGGAGCTCCCTCTTCTAAGATATTCATCAAACGTAAAAAAGGTATAGGCACAACTTTTACTTAGTGAAAAAAATCCATCTTGATCACTATCTAGAAATCATCCATGGGTGCCACCCTGAAGTTGACATTGCCTTCACAAGGCCCAATCCTCGTGGTCACCCCGCAAGCTATTCTGCGTGATGACTCGTGATCACTATCACGGACTTAGTCTTTTTGCTAAGTTGTCGTGTGACACTTAGAAAACTTAACTCGTTTATGTTGTTAAGTCAGCCTTACTTTCGTCTTGCTTATTATGCTTGGCATCTACTCACAACTTGGAAACAAAGAGAATTTGAGAGAACACTTGAAAATAAAGAAAACACTTTATTGAATAATGAAATCTTACAAGAAACTCTCAACTTGGTGGTTTACAAATGAGGCCACCTCCTCCTTAAATACATGCATAGAGAAGGGTCTAGAACCTTTAATGGTTCCCTATAAGTCTAGAAAATTCTAGAATAATCTAGGATAATCTCATTCCTTCCATACAAGTGTGGACTTCTTCGTAATCTTCTAGAATATTTCGTATTCTTTGAGTCAGGGTATGACAACAAGCTAGATTCACATAGATAGATAAACTACTATATTGGAATATTAGAGGAGTAGCCAATGCTCCTTCGATAAATAGACTCGAGAAACTCATCAGTATACATATATTTAAAATTATTTTATTAGTGGAGCCAATGACTAACATAGATCAATTAGAAGAACATAGAAAGATGGTGGGTCAGGACAAGGCCTTTACTAATTCTAATGAAAAGTTATGGATTATGTGGGATAATAAAATAGATATCAAAATTTTAAAAGAAGCCAACCAAATAATTTGTTTCAGAATAAGAAAATAGTCAGTGATTATATTTTCAATGGTGTATGTAAAGAATGCGAAGGCAGATAGAAAACTGTTATACTAGGAGATGAATGAGTTAGCCGCAAATAATTTGCCTTAGATCATTTGAGGCGACTTCAATGTGATAAGAAACTCTAGTGAAGGGAGATGGAGTAGACCTCTTGATTCTGCACCAATAGCCTAGTTCAATGAGGCTATTGTAAATGCAAATTTAATGGAGGTATATTTTCTAGGTTCAAAGTACATAGATGTAATAACTAGAAGAGAAGAGGAACAATATGGTCCAGACTAGATAAGGTATTGTATAATGCAAATTGGATCGATAAGTTCGAATGAGTAAGGCTTAAGTACATAAATA
The DNA here is from genome assembly GCA_029783825.1 of Sapria himalayana. NCBI lineage: Eukaryota > Viridiplantae > Streptophyta > Magnoliopsida > Malpighiales > Rafflesiaceae > Sapria > Sapria himalayana. The sequence goes on from JAREIK010001290.1 coordinate 237,774, forward strand.
GAACTTGTTCAGATCATTTCCCACTCCTCCTAACAGTCCAAAAAAGTGAAGGAGACAAAGTGGTTTTAAATTTCAAAACATGTAGAGATTGCACAAGGACTTTGATAGGGTTGTCAAATATTCGTGGGCAAATCCAGTATCAGGAAATCCTATGAAAACCTTAGCAATAAATTTGCACAGTATAAGTTTAGCTCTTGGGACATGGAATAAAGAGCTTGGACTTAGGATCCACATGTAAGAAGTTTTTTGGAAACAAATGGAAAGAATAAAGTGGCTAAAAGATGAGTATAGGAATACTAAATTATTCCATGATATGGCAAAAATAAAAATTCAAAAACAAAAAATAAAAGGATTAAAATCTGCGATTCGAGAATGGATAGAAAAGGAGGAAGAAATTCAAAAATGAGATCGAAAAATTTATTAAAAGCCATTTATGTGGGCGAATGGTACAAAGGGTGAAACTCTTTAATACAAGCTATACATAGCAAAGTCACGGAAGAGGATAATAGAGTGCTAACAGAGTTCCCATAGAAGATGAAGTAAAATAGGCAGTGTTTAATACTAACAAAGAAAGTGTAGCAGACCCGGATGGATGGAATATTGGATTCTTACAATGCTTTTGGAACATCATAAAAGAGGACTAGGTGACAGTTATTTTATGGATATTTGTAGTCATAAATATCACAAAAGCATTGGCTAGTTCCATCATCATGTTGATTCCAAAGAAAGAGAATTCTCAAAATTATGAGGACTTCAGGCCAATCAGCTTATGTAATATGATTTATAAATTTTTTACAAAATTACTACAAAATAGACTGAGCAGGATTCTTCCTTTTATCATATTGGCCGAACAAGTGGGATTTATTAAAAATAGGCTAATGATGGAAAATATTAATTTAGCCTCAAGAATGATGAAGGAAATCGAAACTAAAACTAGAGAACACAATGTGATAATAAAGCCAGATTTGTCTAAAGCTTCTAATAGAGTGGAATGAGATATTCTATGTTACTTTTTGAGGAAAATGAGATTTTTGGAATTCTAGTGCATGGGTGAAAATCCTGATAAATGGGCAAGCAAGTGGAGAGTTCAAACCGGTAAGAGGGTTAAGGCAGGGGGACCCTCTCTCACCCTCCCTCTTTAACATCTATCTAGAACTGTTAATTGTAAATTTAAAAGGGAAAATGAGAGAGAGAAACATTTTAACCTTCAAATAACCAAGAAATACCCCTAGAGTGTGCTGCTTGGCGTATGTAGATGATATAATAATCTTCACGAATACTAGTAGCTTATCTATTGGAAATATGATGAGGCTCTTGCAAACACTAGAAGCAGAATCAAGTCAAATGCTGAACAAAATCAAATCCCAATTCATTATAGCAGGGAAAACACCTAAAAAATAGCACAAAAAATTAAAAGGATCACAGACTTTGCTCAAAAGAAAGGAGCACTTATATACCTAGGGTGCCCGGTATATGAAGGAAGATTAAGTGGGGAATATTTAGATTTTCTACTGGAAAGTTGAGAACGAAAATTGTGGATGGAAGGAGGACATGCTAAGTATGTTAGGAAGGATTACTTTAATTTGTCATGTGCTACAAGGAACGCTAGCCTATATCCTAATGTTAAAGCATCCACCAAAAAAGGCCATAAGGAATCTAGAAAATGAAATGTCAAATTTTCTATGGGAGAAAAAAGAAAGTAAGCTTAAGCTACATTAGAAAATATGGAAAGAGTTATGCTTCCCAAAAGAGGAGTCGGGATTAGGTTTTATCAGTCTAAATGATATGGCTAAAACATGAGCTTATAAAAACTGGTGGAGCCTAAAAGAAAACAAAAGTCTTTGAGCTGAATACATAAGAGTCAGATATGGCTTAGGAAACAAACCTTTTAAGGACCCAAAAAGGGCATCAAAAAGTTGGAAGTTAATGTGTAACCAACAAGACATAGTGAAAAAGCATTAAATATTGGTTAATAGTTGGTGGAAATAGACTTTAAATGCACAAAAAAATTCACTTTAAAAAGTGCAAAAAAGTTAGCAAGAAATAAAAGGCTACCACAATATTTATTTAAATTGGCATGGGAAAAAGAGATACCACAAAAAATAAATGTCTTTATGTGGAAGATTCTTTCAAATGCAATCACGGTGGATGATAATATTCAGAAAAAGGGAGTTGTATTAGTATCAAGAAGCAAACACTGCTTCTCAGCAACAGAAAGCATCGACCACTTGTTTTTGCAGGGAAAGATTTGCATATAAGTATAGAATACTCTAGAAATAGACGCTAGCATAAAAAAGTTGGAAGTTCCTTTCAAGGCTAGATTAAAAAGCTGAAGGCAGGAGTAAGCTAAGAACAAATTGCTTAAATGGTTTAGAACTCATATTTTTCATATTGTGATCTGGTGTGTGTATGGACAGCTAGAAATAGAAACAAACTTGAAGGAATCCCAATGAACACCAAAAGCACATTAGAAGAGATTAGAAGAGAAAGTTCAAACATTTCAGCTTGCAATCCGATAAGGGTTACTAATATTGGTATGGATGCTAATATAAAAAAGGTATGGAGGCTCTCAATAATTAAAGCAAAATTGCTAGGTATCAAAACACTTGTATGGAATAAGCCCCCATGGGAGATGTTAGCCCTCAATACGAATGGAAGCTTCAAAAGAAAAATGGGAGTGGTAGGTGGAGGAGGTGAGATAAGGGATGAGGAAGGAAGGGTTATGATAGCTTTTAAGATGAAGGTGATATCCTTCTCAGCCCTACATGTAGAGCTTATGGCCATGCTTAAAGGTTGCAAATCTACAAGGATCAGAGCTTTCAAAAAATTCTAGTCCAAGTAGACTCAAGCTTATTGACGGACTTAGCCACAAAAAAAAATAGAAATGTAAAGGGTTGAGGTGGAAATAGGAAAAATCAAAAAGTTGCCGACAGATCTGAAATGCAAAATCATTCACACTTTTAGAAAGACTAATACCCTGGCAGACAAACTAGCAGAAGATGGTCTTAAGAAAGCAGTCCAAGTATTTGATGGGGAAAGCCTTCCAAATACATTCAAAGGCCTAATAAGGCTGGATAAAATAGGATTCCCATACGTTAGAATTCAAAAAATTAATACTAAGAACTAAGAAGGATAAAGGGAAATTTACGTGAGTTAGGCTATTTAAATGCTTGTTTTGTAGTTTTACTTAAATACAGGAAGAAGACCTCGGTAAGCCACCTTGGTTCTGAAATCTGGCTTACTACAAAGGCTTGAAATAACAATGTGGTAAACAAAGAATGAATAGGAAAAGAACTGGGGAAGGCTATGTGTAAGGCAGTACAACATGGGTGACCATGGTAAGAAGGGAAAGAGAGGCCAGGTTAAATGGTAGATAGATATTTGTTTCGTATTTGATTCTATATGCAGGGGAAGAGGAGAAGTAATGAGCTCGAGATATGAAAAAGAAGGGAAGACTAGAGGATAGAAGAAACAACCAAGTAGGGGTAGTGAGCAGGGTTGTAGGAAAGGAGCTGCATGAATAGTGGCAGAAAGGTAGAGAGTAGTGATAGAATTAAAACTGAGATTTCTATTTGTTGTTTGGGGGTTTATATTTTGCTGTAGAGGTTGTAAGAGTAAGGATAGATAGGAAAAGTGAGTAGGTGGATTTACTGTATGGGTTTGTTCTTGTAATAGAGGGTAGAGCTATGCTGTGAAGAAGTGCATATCTCATGGTTTCTTCATGTGACTTGAGGGAGAGGGCAGAATGTAGAGGAGGTGAAGTAGAAGGGGAAGGCCCAAAAGAGGGTTCCGACTAAAAAAAGTGGGTTAAAGGATTCCTTTTAGTTCTGTGTGCTCAATAATGATGTCTAATGGGTGGGACAGAAGGGATAAAGGATTGAAAGACTTGTTGATGTGGTGTTGGTATATTGTATGTGTCAGGTTTGCCTATTTGCTTGTATGTGCAGGTATAAGAACTCAGTAGTCCTGACATGAGAAGGGGATGTAGTGAAGGTAGTAGTTTGCTTAATGTAGCTTCAAGAGCTTCTACTTCATTGCATGAAGCACCTTAAAATAGGGTGGAACAAAAGGGGGATTTACTATATGGGTTCTAAGAAGAAGAGTAGAACCTATAGCTTCTACCTATGACTTCAGGGAGAGGGTAGAATATAGAGAAGGGGGCTAAGCAAAAATCCTTTTAGTTCTGCATGATCTGTAATGATGTCTAATGGGGTGAGATAGAAAAAATAATGGGTAGAAGGGCTTGTGGATGTGGTGATGGCATATTGTATGTGTGAGGTTTACTTGTTTTTGTATGTGCAAGTATAAGAACTCAACAGTCTTGGCATGAGAAGGGGATACAATGATGGTATTAGTAAATAACAGAAGGGAATGACAAAGGGTTGACAAGGAGGACATGAGCAGAGTCCAAATGCATTTCTATTGCAACATAAGGCAGAAGGGATTTTTGCTACATGCTACTTCAAGAGATTCTTCTTCAAAATTCTTTATTGTAGCCAACATAAGCATAAGGAGTTCAAGATAGAAGAGAGGTCTAGACATAGCAAAATAGAGAGATCATGCTTTGTGATTATGTTAATGGGGCGGATAGTTGGGAAAATAGGTACATGGCTAGTGGATGTGGTGAACGTAAATTGCATGTGTGAGGTTTGGTTTTATGTTAATATTAGCTGAGAAGATTTAGCATGAAAAGGAAGAGCAAAGAACTTTAGAGAAGAAATGTAGAGAGGTCAATTATAGAATCTTAGTGATATGAAGTGGTGCTGAGCAGGGGAGGAAGATATAGATGGCTGAAAAGGAGGGACAAGCAAATCAGTGGCAGGGAGCAAGATAAGACGTAGAAATTATTGCAGACAAATATAAAGAGCCTAAACAATTGAAAGTAGAAACTATTTAGGCTTGGAAAATAGAGTCATTCTCATTAGAAACTATATGAGGCTATGTTTTTTTTTGGGAGTTTATTGAATAGAAGCAGTAGTAAAAGGGGAAAGGGAAGTAAGGTGTTAGCTTGTATCAAAGGTATACCTCTGCTGAAAGAGAGGGCGAAATTAAAAAAATAAACTTTCAAAAAAAAGAAGAATACGAAGATTAAGAAAAATCAGAAAAATAAAAAAGAATAATAAAATAAGAAGAATATAAAGAATATAAAGAATAAGAAGTATAAAAAGAATAAGAATAATCGATAGAATCAGAAAAATATGAAAAATAAGAAGAATAAGAAGAATACGAAGAATAAAAAAGAAATGAAGAATAGGAAGAATTAGAAGAATAAGAAGAATAAGAAGAATAAGAAGAATAAGATTAATAAGAAAAATAAGAAAAATAAAAAGAATAAAAAAATTAAGAAAAATAAAAAGAATAAGTAGAATAAGAAGGATAAGAAGTAAAATAAGAATAAGATGAATTAGAAGAATATAAAAATAAAAAGAATAACAATAATAGCATGAATAACAATAAAAAAAAGAATAAGAAGAAAATAAAGAATAAGAAGAATTAGAAAAATAAGAAGTATTAAAAAATATGAATAATAAGTAGAATAAGAAGAATAAGTAAAATAATAAAATAAGATGAATAAAAAAATTAAGTAGAAAAAAAAGAATAAAAATAAGATGAATAAGAAGGATAAAAATAATAAGAAGAATAAGAAGAATAAGAAGAATAAAAAGAATAAGAAGAATAAAAAGAATAAGAAGAATAAGAAGAATAATAAGAATAAGGAGAATAAGAAGAATAATAAGAATAAGGAGAATAAGAAGAATAAGAAGAATAAGATGAATATGAAGAGAAAAAAGAATAAAAAAAATAAGAAGAATAATAAGAATAAAAAGAATAAGAAGAATACGAAGAATAAGAAGAATAGTGATAATTGAAAAAATAGGAAGAATATAAAAAATAAGATGAATAAAAAGGAAAGGAAAAATAGGAAGAATAAGAGGAATTAGAAGAATAACAAGAATAAGAATACGAATAATAAGAATAACAAGATATAAGAATAAGAATAAAAATAAAATAAGAAGAAAAAAAATAATAAGCAGAATAAAAATAAGAAGAAAAACAATAAGAAGAAAAAAAAGAATAAGAAGAATAATAAGAATATGAATAATAAGAAGAATAACAAGAATAAGAAGAAAAAAAGAATAAGAAGAATAAGCAGGATAAGAAGAATAATAAGAATAAGTAGAATAAAAAGAATAAGAAGAATAAGAATAAGAATAAGAATAAGAAGAAAAATAAGAATAAGAAGAATAAGAAAAATAAGATGAATAAGAAGAATAAAAAGAATAAAAAAAATAGAATAAGAAGAATAATGAGAAAAAGAAAAAAAGAAGAATAAAAAAATAAAGAACAAAAAGTAGAATAACAAGAATAAAAAAATAAGATGAATAAGAAGAATAAGAAAAAAAATAGATTAAGAAGAATAATAAAAATAAGAAAAAAAAGAAGAATAAAAAAAATAAGACGGATAAGAAGAATAAGAAAAATAAGAAGAATAAGAAAAATAAGAAGAATAAGAAGAATAAGAAGAATAAGAAGAAAAAGAAGAAAAAGAAGAAAAAGAAGAAAAAGAATAATAAGAAGAATAAGAAGAATAAGAAGAGTAAGAAAAATAAGAAGAATAATAAGAATAAGAAGAATAAGAAGAATAATAAGATACGAAGAATAAGAAGAATAAAAAGAATATGAAGAATAAAAAGAATAAGAAGAGAATTAAGCATAAGAAGAATTAGAATAATTAGAAGAATAAGAAGTATAAGAAGAATGAGAAAAATAAAACGAATAAAGAGAATAAGAAGAATAAGAATAAAAAGAAGAATCAAAAGAATATGAAGAATAAAAAGAAAAATCAGAATTAGAAGAATTAGAAGAAAAATAAGAATAAGAAAAATAACAAGAATAACAATAATAAGAAGAATAAGAATAATAAGAAGAATAATAAAAAAAAAGATGAATAAGAAGAATAAGAAGAATAATAAGAAGAATAATAAAAAAAAAGATGAATAAGAAGAATAACAAGAATAACAAGAATAACAAGAATAATAAAAATAAGATGAATAAGAAGAATAAGAAGAATAAAAAAAATAGATAAAGAAAAATAAAAAGAATATGAAAAAAAGAGAAGAATAAAAAAAATAAGATGAATAAGAAGTATAAAAAAGAATAAGAAGAATAAAAAGAATAAGAAGTATAAAAAAGAATAAGATGAATAAGATGAATAAAAAAAATAAAAAGAAAAAGAAGAATAAAAATAATAAGAAGAATAAGAAGAATAAGAAGAAGAAGTAGAATAAAAATAATAAGAAGAATAAGAAAAATAAGAAAAATAAAAAAATACGAAGAATAATAAGAATAAGTACAATAAAAATAATAAAAAGTATATGAAGAATAAAAAGAATAAGAAGAAAAATAAGAATAAAAAGAATTTAAAAATAAAAAGTATTTAAAAATAAAAAAATTAAGAAAAAACTCAATAATAAGAAGGATAAGAGTAACAAGAAGAATAATAAGAATAATAAGAATAAGAAGAATAAAAAGAATAAAAAGAATATGAATATTAAGTAGAATAATAAGAATATGAAGAATATGAAAAAGAATAAGAAGAAGAAAAATTTTGAAATTTCTTCTCTCAATTCTAAAGAGAGAAAGTTGGGTTCGTAGAGAGAGTGACTCCTTTGTTGAAGCTCTCATGCTCAAGTTATAGAAAATCACCCTAAGATATTTAACAAAAAATCATTTGCCTTGGTTATTAATGAATCAGGTATATTAAGTCCGGTCTTTTGTATGAAAAAGTAGGTGCCATTAGTCTGCTTCTCGATGGAGGATATCAAGAAGCTTACTACCACATTTAAGCTTAATCTACTTGGCAAATTTTCTCACGGGAGTCCCAAATTTAAAGATATATATGTATTCTTCGAAGCTTTGAAGTTTTGGGACTTGATAAAAATTGCGTGGTATGATGCAAAACATATAATGATTCAACTTAAGGAGGAAGAAGACTTCCTTTGGTTATGGCTACCCGGGCAGTGGAGCATTTCGGGCTATCCAATGAGGTTGTTCAAATGGATGCCCGAATTCAACCCAAAGAAGGAATCCACTCAAGCTCTGGTTTAGTTTTCATTCTCTCATCTCCCATTTCACCTATTCTATAAGCATTCCTTATACCATATTGCTCAGTGTGTGGGTAAGTTCGGGCTAATAGATGAAGCTATGGCCTTTATGACAAGGCCGAGCATGGAAAGGGTGTGTGTGGAGGTGGATGTTACTGCGTCTATTCTGAATAGAGTGTGGGTATGTAATGGGCAGTCAAGTGGGTATTGGCAAGATATAATTACAGAAAACTTACCTCAATATTGTTTAAACTGTAAAATATTGGGCAATTTAGTTTCGGAATGTATTGTAAAGGTAGGGGGAAGTGGGTTAGGCAAAACATAATTGAGGGAGAGGGGGGATTTTGGGTAAAAAGGAGGCATGGGGATAGGGCAGATAGGGCAGAAGAGATAAGAGCAGAGGAGGGTCAGAACGAGGGTTTAGGTAGAAGGGGAGGAGAGGAAGGCAGTAGGGCAGTTGAATAGTTGGGGGGAGAGGAGGAAGATGGGGATAAAAAGGAAGGTATGATAAAAATATTAGAAATAAAAAAATGGTTAGATGAAGGGGTTAATGTGATGAAGAGGGCAAGGAGGAAGGGTTTGGGAAAGAGAGACGCAATAAAAACAACAATAGAACTAGATTTAGAAAATGAAATAATAAACTTCAATGGGGAGGAAGATGACCTCCTATCCGAGGAAGGAACTGGGGCTAAAAGTTGGCCCATCATGGGCATGCATAAAGAAATGCAAAGTTTAGACTCGACATTGACACAAGATGATACAAAGATGATGACTCAAAAAGAGTGGGAGGGGTTACCGAAAAGTAGATATAGTGTAATAGAAAAAAATAAAATTGGTGAGTTTTCAAATAAGCAAATAAAAATGAGCAGCTTAAATCAAGTGTAAATAAACATTCAAGAAATAGGAAAAAATATTTAAACATGTATTATGAAACAAGATGCATAACTAGAGTACAAGCTATACCTAATAATGTACAATAGTCTATATTGGAACATAAAAGGAGTAGGAAATACACTATCGATAATTAGAATTAAAAAACTAATTAAAATCCATAATATTAGAATTGTGATAATAGCGGAACCTATGGTTAGTAAGGATTCACTTGAAATATAAAAAAAAAAATTAAGACTAGAAAATGTATTCTTTAATAATAATGGCAAGATATGACTGTTATGGAAGAATAAAAATGATATAGATGTTATTTCAGAGGCGGATCATATCATTAATTTTAAGCTAAGGAAAAAATGCTGATCCTATTATATCGGTGGTATATGCCAGCAACTCGAAAGAGAAAAGGAAAGATCTCTAGGGTGAAATGAAAGAATAGTTGATAGAAATACTCAATGGATCATAAGAGGGTATTTTAACGTTGGTAGAAATGTTAAGGAAAAAAGGGAGGAAAGTTGCCTGATCCATCAGCTATAACACAATTTAATGAGGTTATTAATAATACGAACATCTTGGAGGCTGAGTATTTGGGTCCTAACTTCACATGGTGTAATAATCGAAAAAATAGGGGAATGATCTGGTCTAGACTTGACCATATTCTCTATAACATTAAATGGGTGGACTACTGTGGAGGGGTGAGTGTGAAACACTTGAGCAGAACATGCTCAGATCACAACCCCCTTCTTCTGAGATTTAAAGTTAGAGAGAGAGAGAGAGTAATATTTTTAAATATCAAAACATGTGGGGCTTGCATAAAGATTTTGATGAAATAGTAAGAAACTCATTGCAAGAGTCAAAAAATGGGAATCTCGTGCAGGTCCTAGCTATAAAAGTATGTAGGTTAAGATTAGAACATAGTAGGTGGAATAGAGTGAGATTTGAGAATATAAATAGGAATATTTAGGATGCTGAATCAAAAGTCAACATATTAGAAATAGAGCACGAGAATAATCAGGACGAACCTTCTAGAGTTAATTTATATAAAGCAAATGCAAAATTAAAATTATTGATGCATATAAAGGAAATTTTTTGGAAACAAAGGGCCAAAGTAAATTGGCTCAAGGAAGGGGATAGAAACACTAAGTTTATAAATAAAGTTGCGAAATTAAAAAATCAAAGACAATAAATAAAAGCTATCAAGAATGATATTGACAAGTGGATAGACTAGGAGGGAGAGTTTAAAAAAGTTCTGGAATATTACTTTAAAAGTCATCTTTGTTATCACAGCCAACAAAGGGATGACTCCTTAATTCGAAAAATAGACAAAAGAGTATTAGAAGAACAAAAAAAACTTTTAGAAGAGTGCCCTTAGTTATGAAAAGATAAAAGCTACCTATCTTTTGTGGAAATAAAGATGCATCAGGTCTAGATGGATGGAATAATGAGTTTTATCAACAAATATGGAATATAATAAAAAAAGAGTTGACAGCCGCAATCGCATGAGTTTTTGCATTGCAAAAATCACAAAAATAGGGGCTAGCTCATTTATTGCATTGATACCCAAGAAGGATAATCTGCAAAAAAGTGAGAATTATAGACCGATAAATCTATATAATTTGGTGTATAAAATTATGACAAAAGTCCTTCACAATAGACTAAATAGGGTAATTCCCACCATCATATCGGCAGAACAAGCAGGAATTATTATAAATAGATTAATGATGGAAAATATTAATTTAACTGCAGAATTGATGAAGGAAATAGGGGCTAAAGTTAGGGATCATAATGTGGTTATGAAATTAGATTTTTCTAAAGCATTTGATAGAATTGAATGGAATATTTTATGCTACACAATGAGGAAAATGAGATTCTCAGAATTCTAGATAGATCTAATGTATAGATGCATCTCTAGCGCATGGGTTAAAATTTTACTTAATAGGGAAGCAAGTGGAGAATTCAAGCCAGTTAGAGGGCTTAGACATGGGGACCATTTATCCCCAATATTATTTAATATATATATAGAATTGCTAATAACAAATTTAAAAGGAAAAATGAAAGAAGGTAATATAATTAGCTTTAAACAACCTAGACACACTCCGAATGTAAGTTGCCTAGAATATGCAGATGATTTAATTATTTTCACAAATGTTGGGAGCACATCATTGAAGAACATGATGAACCTATTTGATATAGTAGAGGAAGAAATGAGACAACAACTTAATAAAAATAAATGTCAATTTGTGGTTTCTAGAAAAGAACCTGAAAGGACTATACAAAGCGTTAAATGAATTATAGGCTTTGAACAAAGTAAAGGGGCGTTAATGTATTTGGTATGTCCTATCTACGAGGGTAGATTGAAAAAAGAATATTTAACCTTCTTAATGAATAAGTTAAGAGGTAAAATAGCGGGATGGAAAGAGAACATGTTAAGTATGGAGGGACGAATCACATTAATTAAACATGTTCTACAAGGAACTATTGCACGTATCTTAGTGTCCTTACAGCTTTCGAAGAAGGTATTGAACAACTTAGAAAAGGAAATGGCTAATTTCTTATGGGGTAAAAAATCAGGAAAAAAATAAGCTACATTAGAAAAAATAGGAAGATATATGCTATTTAAAGGAGGAACCGGGTCTAGGTTTGAACAAATTAAATGATATGGCCAAAGCTTGGGCATGTATGAATTGGTGGAGGCTCAAACAGAATGATAGCCTGTGGGCGAGATATATGAAAGCTAGATATGGGTCAGAAAATAAAGCATGTAAGAATACTAAAAAAGCATCTAGAAGTTGGAATATGATGCTTAAACAAAAAGATTTAGTTGAAAGTAATGCACGCCTAATCAATAATGAATGGAGATAGGCTCTAAATCCACATGAGAGGTTCACACTTAAAAGTGCAAATATATCAGTAAGAAAAGAAAAAAATAGTCAAGAAGTTTTTTAGGGAGCTTGGGTGAAAGTGATCCCACAAAAAATCAATGTATTCATGTGGAAGCTTTTATTGAATACCATTCCGGTGGACTCGAATATTCAAATGAAAGGGGTTAAATTAGCTTCCAGATATGAATGCTGTTATACTAGCATAGAAAGCACAAATCAAAGAGATTCACAAGTAAGCAATGAGTTAGAAGATATCAAAGAAAGATTAATGAGATGGAGGATAAGTCACACAAAAAATAAAGTATGTAATTGGCTAAGGGATTACATTCTACACATCACAGTCTAGAATTTGTGGAAAGCCAGGAATAAAAGTAGGTTCGAAAATATTAAAATGAATGCTAATCATATGATAGGAAAAATTAAAAAAGAATGTTCATGGATATCAGCAGTGTCCCCATTAAAACTTAGAAACATTGAAATGGAAGATGAAAAAAGAAGGATATGGGGATTACATGCAACTAAGGAAAAAATTTGAGATAAGAATGGTATGTTGGAAAAAACCTCAATGGGGAAGGTTTGCTCTAAACACAGATGGTAGCTTCAACAGGGATATGGGAGAGGCAGGGGGGAGGAGGTGTGTTAAGAAACGAGCAGGGTAATGTTCTAAAAGCTTTTACAATGAAAGAAAAAGTATCTTCAGCCTTACATGTAGAAATTTTAGCCTTACATAAGGGTCTTAAAATATGGAAAGAAAACTCTTATATAAAACATACGAGTACAGGTGGATTCTAGTATATTGGTGAATCTGGCCACAAATAAGATAGAGATGTAGTAGTATAAGAAAAAATAGAGTCAATTAAGAGTCTTTTAACCAACCTAAAAGGGAAAGTTATGTTTATATATAGGGAAGCTAATGCTTTAGCAGACAACTTAGCAAAGGAAGGCTTGAAGAAGGGGCTACAAGTGTTTAAGGGGACTAATATATAAAAGAAAAATAAAGGCATAATCACATTAGACAAATTAGAATGCCCGTATATTAGAATCCAAAAGTAGTAGTTGGAAAATAAATCCTTGATCTCCCCGGTCCTATGGGGAAATTATAAGATATACACTGCTCTCTTTTGGTTTTCAGGATTATAGGTATAGGTTAAGATGGAAATATATGAAAAATGGCCTATGGAAGGATAGTAAAAATGAGTAGTGACTAAATGTCACTGCCTGAGTAGATAATCAGGTTTTAAATAAATTAAAACTATGTGAAGCTATTATTGTATAGTTGGCCTACTGTATTAAATAGTGTAAGGTCTCATGGCTATGCTATTGGTCAAGAAGAAATATATTCTACTAGCTTGGTATGCTTAAATTCCAGGGACTGCATTGGTAATTACAACACAAGGCAGAGAGTGACGCTGCTAAAACCCATCAGTAGTGCCTGGTGCTATTGGTCAAGAAGTAATTTAAATATTGATAATTGTTTTTACTATGTTCTTGGCTTTGCGTGCTTGAGGTGCAGGGGATACAGTTAAATTCATACATGAGGCAAAGGAGGATAGGTGGAAACTGAATAAAACAACAAAAAGGCTGCCAAAATTTTACTAAACATATGATGTCATTTAAAGCTACAACAAGAAGATCCATTTCAAGCATATAGTGTATGCTTCATTTATTTCATTTTCAAGGGTGTAAAAGGGGATAAGGGGTGCCCTAGAGTCAATATATATTCTGTTGTGGCTGCTCGAAGTGTAGGGACTGCAGTTACAACACAAGGTAGAGAGGCTGCCAAAGTTGCAGTTACTACTGTATTAAAACAGCCTGCAGTGGGCAGTGAAGAAGGCTGTGCTGTTGGTCAGAAAGAAATATATATTGATATCTGTTGTAACTATGGCTTTGTGTGCTCGATGTGCATGAAAGGTAGTGGACTAGTGGTCAAATGCATAAACAACATAAGGCAGAGGAGGGTAGGATGAATATGAATAAAACTGCAAAGAGGCTGCCAAAATTTTTAATTAAAGGCATGATGTCAACAAATAGGTGGTTGCAGATGGGAATGGGGCTAGCAAAAAAGCATAAGGGGCAGAAAAATAAAAGATAAATAGGCCTCGACACACATCAAGTAAAGTAGGCTAAGCACATAATCAAAGTGAAGTGGTGCATTTAGAGTTAGTATAAGAAGATTCACTTCAAGTATAATATGTGTAGTTTCATTTATTTTATTCAAGGGTGTAAAAGGGGATAAACATAGTCTTAGATTGTAAATATGGTATTACTCCACCAAAAGAGATGGCTTTTTTATTAAAAAAACAAACGTTCGAAAAAAAAGAATTAAAGAATTTGAAGAATAAAAAGAATAGGAAGAAAAATAAAAATAGAAAGAATTAGAAGAATAATAAGAATAAGAAAAATAACAAGAATAACAAGAATATCAAGAAAAACAAGAATAATAAGAATAAGATGAATAAGAAGAATAAGATTAAAAAGATTAATAAGATTAATAAGAAGAAAAAGAATAATAAGAAGAATAAGAAGAAAAAAATTAATAAGAAAAAAAATAATAAGAAAAAAAATAATAAGAAAAAAAATAATAAGAAAAAAATATGAAGAAGCAAAATAAGAATAAGGAGAATTAGAAAAATAAAAAAAATAAGAAGAATACAAATAATATCAAGAATAAGAAGAATAAGAAGAATAAGAAGAATAAGAACAATAAGAATAATAAGAATAATAAGAATAATAAGAATAATAAGAAGAATCAGAATAATAAGAAAAATAAGAAGAATAAGAAGGATAAGAAGTATAAGAAGGATAAGAAGAATAAGAAGGATAAGAAAGATAAGAAGAATAAGAACTATAAGACGAATTTCTATTAATAAGAAGAATGATAAGAAAAGAAAGAATAAGAAAAATAAGAAGAGTAAGAAAAATAATAAGAATAAAAATAATAAAAAGAATAAGAATAATAATTAGAATAATAAGAATAAAAAAAATAAAAAAATAAAAAGGATAAAAAATATAAAAAGAATAACAACAATAAAAAATATAAAAATAATAAGAAGAATAAGAAGAATAAGAAGAATTAAAAAAATAAGAATAATTAGAAAAATAAAAAAATAAGAAGAATAAAATTTATATGCTGAATAAGAAGAATAAGAATATTAATGAGAATAAAAATAATAAAAGGAATAAGAGGAATAAGAAAAATAATAAGAATATGAAGAATAAGAATAATAAGAAGAAATAAAAAAATAATAAGAATAATAAGAAAAAGAACAATAAGAAAAATAAGAAGAATAAGAAGAATAAGAAGAATAAGAAGAATAAGAAGAATAAGAAGAATAAGAAAAATAAGAAAGATAAGAATAAAAATTAGAAGAAGAATAATAATAAGAATAAGAAGAATAAGAAGGATTTAAAATATATAATTAAAAAGAACAATAAAAATTATAAAAAGAATAAGATGAATAAGAAGAATAAGAAGAATAAGAAAAATAAAAAAAATAAAAAGAATAAGAAAAAATAAGAAGAATAAGAAAAAATAAGAAAAATAAGAAGAAAAAGAAAAATAAGAAAAATAAGAAGAATAAGAAAAATAAGAAAAATAAGAAAAATAAGAAAAAAAAGAGTAAGAAGAATAAATAGAATAAGAAGATAAAAAGAATAAGAAGTACAAGAATAAAAAGAATAGAAAATGAATAAGTAGAATAAAAAGAATAAGAAGTACAAGAATAATAAAAAGAATAATAATAATAATAATAATAATAATAATAATAATAAGTAGAATATTAAGAATTGAAAGAATAAGAACAAAAATAAAAAAATGAAGAATAATAAGATTAAGTAGAATAAGTAGAATACATAGAATAATAAGAATAAGCAGAATAAGATTAATAAGAGAATAAAAAGAAGAAAAAGAATATGTAGAATAAAAAGATAATGAAGAATAATAAGAATATGTAGAATAAGAAGAATAAAAAGAATAAGAAGAATAATAATATAACATAGATTACGAAGAATAAAAAGAATAAAAAGAATAAGAAAGATAAAAAGAATAAAAAGAATAAAAAGAATAAGAAGAAAAGAAACAATAAGAATAATAAGAAGAATAAGAAGAATAGAAGAATAAAAAGAATAAGAATAAGAATAAGAAGAATGAGAAGAATAATAAGACTAAGTAGTATAAGAAGAATAACAAGAATAATTTAATAAAAGAACAAAGTAAATTAATAAAAATAAGAAGAATATGAATAATAAGTAGAATAAGAAGAACAATAAGAATACAAAGAATAATAAGAATAGTAGATTAAAAAGAATAAGAAGAATAATTAGAATGAGAAGGATTAAAAGAATAAGAAGAATAAAAAAATAAGAAGAATAATAAAAATAAGAAGAATAATAAGTATATGAAGAATAAAAAGATTATGAAGAATAAGAAAAATACAAATAATAACTAGAATAAAAAGAATAAAAAGAATAAAAAGAATAAGATTAATAAGAAGAATACGAATAATAAGAATAATAAGTAGGATAAGTAGAATAAGAAGAAATAAAATAATAAGAAGAATATGAATAATAACAAGGATAAAATGAATAAGAAAAAAATAAGAATAAGACGAATAAGAAGAATAATATGAATAAGAAGAATAAAAAGATAATGAAAAAGAAAAAAAATATGAATAATACGAAGAAGAATAATAATAAAAAGAATAACAACAATAACAAAAATATGTAGAATATGGAAAATAAATAGAATAAGAACAAATATTGAATAAGAAGAATAACTCGGATAAGATGAATACAAAAAATAAATAGAATAAGAAGAAAAACAAATATAACAAGAATAAAAAAAATTAGAATAGAAAGAAAAATTAAAAGAATAAAAATAATAAAAAGAATAAGAAGAATAAGTATAATAAATAAAATAATTTAAAAAATAAAAAGAATTATAAACTAAGCAGAATAAGAATAATAAAAAAAATAATAAGAATGAAAAGAATACGAAGAATAAAAATAAAAATAAAAATTAGAAGAAGAATAATAATAAGAAGAAAAAGTAGAAAAAGAAAAATTACAAGAATACCATGAATAACAAGAATAAGAAAAATAATAAAAATAAGAAAAAAATATAATAACAAAAATTTAAAGTATAAGAGTAATAAAAAGGATTAGAAGAATAATAAGAAGAATAAGAAGAATAAGAAAAATAAGAAAAAAAATAAAAATAAGAAGAATAATAAGAATAATAAGAACAAGAGTATGAGAAGAATAAGAAGAAATATAAGAAATAGAAAAATAAGAAAAATAACAAAATTAAGTAAATAAGAAAAATAAGTAAAATTAGAAAAATAAGAAAAATAAGAAAAATAAGAAAAATAAGAAAAATAAGAAAAATAAGAAAAATAAGAAAAATAAGAAAAATAAGAAAAATAAGAAAAATAAGAAAAATAAGAAAAAATAAGAAAAATAAGAAAAATAAGAAAAATAAGAAAAATAAGAAAAATAAGAAAAATAAGAAAAATAAGAAAAATAAGAAAATAAGAAAAAAAAGAAAAATAAGAAAAATAAGAAAAAAAATAAGAAAAATAAGAAAAATAAGAAAAATAAGAAAAAAAATAAGAAAAATAAGAAAAATAAGAAAAATAAGAAAAATAAGAAAAATAAGAAAAATAAGAAAAATAAGAAAAATAAGAAAAATAAAAAAAATAAGAAAAATAAGAAAAATAAGAAAAAAAATAAGAAAAATAAGAAAAATAAAAAAATAAGAAAAATAAGAAAATTAAGATAAATAAGATAAATAAATGAATAAAAAGAATAAGAAGAAGAATAAAAACAAGAATAAGAGGAAAAGAAGAAGATGAAGAAAAAGAAGAATAAGAATAAAAGAAAAATAAAAATAATAAGAAGTTTCAGAAGAATAAGAAGAATAATAAAAATAAGAAGAATAAGAAAAATTAGAAGAATAATAAGTATAAGAAAATAAAAAGAATAAGAAAAATTAAAATATTAATAAAAATAAGAATAATAAGAAGAATGATAAAAATATAAAGATTAAGAAAAATAAAAACTATTAGATGAATAAGAAAAATAAAAAAAATAAGAAGAATAATAAGAAAAAGAAGAAAAAGAAGGATTAGAAGAATAATAAAAATAATAAGAAATAGAGGTATAAAAAATAAAAAAAGAAGAATAATTAAAAAAAGAATAATAAGAAGCATATGATTCATAAGAAGAATATGATTCATAATAAGAATATGAATAATAATGAGAATCAGATGAAAAATAATAATATTAAGAATTAGAAGAATAATAAGAATAAAAAAAATATCAAGAATAAATAAATAATAAGAATAAGTAAAATAAGATATGATTAAAATAATAAGAAGAATAAGAATAATAAGAAATAAAGAAGAATAAAAAAAATAAGAATAATCAATAAAATAAGAATAATAAGTGAATTAGAAGAATAAAAAGAATAAAAAAAATAAGAACAATAAAAAGAATAATAAGTACAAGAATAAAATGATTAACATGAATAAGTAAAATAAGAATAATTAAAATAATAGGAAGAATAAGAATAATAAAAAGAATAAAAAAATAAGAAGAATAATAAGAATAATAAGAAAATAAAGAATAATAAGAATAAGTAGAATACATAGAATAAGTAGAATAATAAGAATGAGAAGAAAAAGAAGAAGAAGAAGAATAATAATAATAATAATAATAATAATAAAAAGAATAAGAATAATAAAAAGAATAAGAAGAATAACAAGAATAACAAGAATAAAAAGAATATGTAGATAAAGAAAAATAAAAAGAATATGAATAATAAGTAGAATAAAAAGAATAAGAAGAATAAATAGAAAAGGAAGAATATTAAGATTAAGAAGAATAAGAAGAATAAAAAGAATAATAAGAAGAATAAAAAGAATAATAAGAAGAATAAAAAGAATAATAAGAAGAATAAAAAGAATAAGAATAATAAGAAGAATAATAAGAATAATAAGAATAAGAATAATAAGAAGAATAATAAGAATAACAAGAATAAAAAGAATAAGTAAATTAAGAAGAATAAGAAGAATAAGAATAAAAAGTAGAATAAAAATAATAAGAAGAATAAATAGAAAAAAAGAATATGTAGATTAAGAAGATTAAGAAAAATAAAAAGAATAACTAGAATAAGAAGAATAAGAAGAATAAGAAGAAATAGAAGAATTAGAAGAATAAATAGAAAAATAAAGAATACGAAGAACAAAATGTATAATAATAATAATAAGAATAAAAAGAATAAGAAGAATAAAAAGAATTTGAAGAATAATAATAATTAGAATTAGAAGAATTAGAAGAATAATAAAAATAAGAAGAATTAAAAAAAGAATAAAATAATAAAAAGTACAAGAATAATAAAAAGAATAAGAAGAATAATTATAATAAGTATAATAATATAATAATAAAAATATGAAGAATTAGAAGAATATGATGAATAAATAGAATAAGTAGAATATTAATAATAAAAAGAATAAGAATAATAAAAAGAATAATAAAATATAAAGAATAAGAAGAATATGAAGAATGAGAAGAATTAGAAGAATATGAAGAATATGAAGAATAATTAGAATAAAAAGAATAAGAAGAATAAGAATAATAAGAAGAATAAGAAGAATAAATAGAATAATAAGAATAAATATAATAAAAAGAAAAAGAAGTATAAAAAAATAAAAAGAATAAGAAGAAAAAAAAGAATAAAAAAATAAGAAAAATAAATGAATAAGAACAATAAGAATAATAAGAAGAATAAGAATAATAAGAATAATAAGAAGAAGAATAATAATAATAATAATAAGAAAAATAAGAAGACAATGAGAATAAGAAGAATAAAGAGAATAAAGAGAATAAGAAGAATAAGAAGACAAGGAGAATAAGGAGAAGAAAAGTGAGGGGCTTCTCTCTTAATTCTAGAGAGGGAAAGTTGTTTTAACAGAGAGAAACTCCATTTTTTGAAGATTTCAAGCTTGTGCTATTGAAAAACTCTCTAAACTATATATTTTAAAAAATACTTTGCTTTGGTTATTAATGAACCCATTCTATTAACTAAAGATTTTGACGCGAAGTATGAGGCACCAGTAGTCTTCTTCCCAAAGGAAGGCATATATAAGCTTATTACTCCATTTAAACTTACTCTAATCGGCATGTTTTCCCATGGAAACCCAAAGTTCAATGACATTTATGCATTTATCAAAGCTTTGAAGCTTCTGGGCTCGGTTAGACTTTCATAGTATGATGCGAATCATATACTGTTACAAATTAAGGAGTTAGAAGACTTCCTCCATTTATGGCTACGCGGACAGTGGAACATCTCGGGGTTTCCTATGAAATTATTCAAATGGACACTAGAATTCACACCAAAGGAGGAATCCGCCCAAGCCTTGGTTTGGTTTTCTCTCCCTCAACTCCTATTTCACCTATTTTTAAGCATTCTCTATATTCTATTGCTTGGTGTGTGCATGTGTGTGTATAAGCCATGGCTAATGGGTGAAGCTATGGCATGTATGACCAGGCCGAGCATGGAAAGGGTCACTAAAGTGGCTTCTGGCAAGATATAGTTCTAGAAAACATACCCAACACTAATTAAACTGTAAAAAATTGGGGCATATGGAAATGGAATGGATTGCAAAGGTAAGGAGAAGGATTTTAAGCAAAACAAAAAAGAGGGAGATGGAGAAGGTTTGGATGAAAAAGATGAATGGAGAGAGGGCAGTGGCAGAAGGAGAGATGGCCGAGGAGGGCCAGATGAGGGGGAATGAAGAAATGGGGGGAGGTGGGGGAGAATGAATTGGGGGAAAATGCAGTGTGAAGGGGGTGGAGGGGGAAGAGTGTGAAGGGGGTGGAGGGGGAAGAGAGTGAAGGGGGGTTAAAAAAAAGATAAAGAGGAATGAAAAAAATAAAAGACTAGAAATTAAAAAATGGTTAGATGAAGGGGCTAGAGCAACCGAAGGGGTAGGGATTAAGTGGAAGGGATTGGAGGCAAAAGGGAAGAGAGAGGTAAGGAGAAGGGCATTGGAGATAGAAAAATAAATTGCAAATTTTAACGGGGAAAAAGATGACCTCTTATCAGAAGGAGAAATAGAGACCAAGGGCTGGCATATCATGGAATGCATAAAAAAATGTAGATTTTAGATTCTGCATTAGCGCATGATGACTCAAAGCTACTCAAACAAAATGGGCTGGAGTGAATCCTGAATAATAGGGACAATACATTTGGACAAAAAAAATATTGATGAGCTTGCAAATAAACAAACTGAATATAGTAAGTAGCTCTAAACTGTAGCAACCTAGTGCAAGTAAAAGTTCAAGAAACAAGAAAAAAATACTTAAAATGTACTACGAATCAAGATGTATAACTAGAGTTCAAGCTAGACCTAATAATGTATAATAGCTTATATTGGAACATAAGATGAGTAGGAAACCTCAATCGATAAATAGAATTAAAAAATTAATTAAAATTCATAAGATTAGAATAGTAATAATAGTTGAACCCATGGTTAGTAAGGATCCACTGGGGAGTATAAAAAGAAAATAGGTCTAGACAAGGTGTTTTCCAAGAATAACGGCAAGAAATGGCTATTATAGAAAAATAAAGTTGATATTGAAATTATCTCATAGGCGGACCAGATAATTAACTTTAAATTAGGGAAAAATTCAAAACCAATTATGTCGGTGGTATACGCCAACATTTTGAAAGAAAAAAGTAAAGAATTGTGGGGTGAGATGAAAGAGATAGGCGCAAGGATAGCTCCATGGATAGGGCTGGTAATGAGCCAAGCTACTCGGGCTCGGCTCGAAAAAAGCTCAGCTTGGGCTTAGCTCGTTAGCTAAACAAGCCAAGCTTGAGCCATAATTTAGGCTCGATAAATTTCGAGCCTGAGCCGAGCTCGTGCCCAACCGAGCCTATACATTAAAAAATGATTTTTATTATTTGCTACCTAATTTCCTTAAGCCCTTAACCCAAAATAAAAATTAGAGAGTTAAAAAACCCTTGGGCTTCTCACTACCTCACTGCCTCAACCAGTAGCAGCCCCAAATCCCTCAACGCGGCAATGCCTCTCTCAACCCTCTCTCTCGCCTCGCCATTTTTGACCCATTTGAAAATCAAAAAAATTAAAAACCCTCAGCAGCAGGACCACGAGTCCACGATAGACGGGCAACGACACCACCCACCGGCCACCGCACCAGCCCTATCAGAGTAACAGGCGGCTTCCTTCTGTAAGATATAATGTTTTCTCCTAGTTTTCAAGCAAATGTGCTCCAAATTTGGGGCATTTGGGATCACTGTATTTAGAACATTCCTAAGTTCATATTTTGTCGAGTATTCACGGGGTATCCAAAAAATTAGCAAGAGAGATTAACTGGATTTGGAATTGATAGTTTGTCGAGTATTCACTTCTTCTTGATCTTCCAGGAGGTGGGTTAATTGATGTAGTTAACAAGAATCTCTATTTGAAATAACTACCTAGAAAAGTTCATATTTTTTCTTTATTACAGATGTAGAGATAGTTATATGAGGAAGAAGTCTTGGCATGCAAATTGAAATAAAATGGAAAGGACAAAAATTTTAGTTGGTATCTTGTTGTCACTTGCCTCTAATGGGGGGCCAGATAGCGTGTTGTCTGTTGATAGCTACCAGTGGCTAGTGGGTGAAAGTGTTCTCTAGTTAGAGATTTACGAAGCAGGTTCTCTAGTTTGAGTTTCCAGTCATGTACAAAAGCTGGATGATTTTGGTTTTCGATTTATTTCTCATTTATTTTATTTTCTTTTTTGTTCATTTTGCTCTTCCAAGAGGTGTAGAATTATACAAAAAAAAAGCATTTTCAATGAAAGTGGTGCAAATGTACGATGGTCATACTTTAAATGGACAATAAATGACACTTAAATAGAGTTTTTTTATGAACTATTGATGATGTCATTTTGTTTTATGGAATCAATTATGTTTCAGGATCAACAGGTTGTGGTGAGATACACATAGGCCTACACATACATCATGTTTACTGATTGTTCTGTTTATCTGGATTAGTTTGCTACCTTGCTTTCAAATATTATGTAGATTCTTTTATATGGTGCACTTACAATGATATAGCCCCCCACTACATTTTGACACCCATTTTCATTTATTCTATTATGTGGATGTAAGTTTGTAACACACTTTATAAATTTACAGTGAGGTTCTATGGGAAGTTATTTGATCAAATGATACCCTTATGTTATTTATCATGCTGTAAGTGTCAATTTCACTTATATTTTGTAGAAAATTACCAGAAACTTTTGCCAATTGCCACCCAAATAAGAAGTACAATATATTGGTAGGTTTATCAATTTTTCATTGCTCTTAAATATTTGCTTCCTTTTCCATAGCAAATATTAATATGTGAAGCAAACTATTAGATATTAAATGATATCAGAATTTTAGATATTATTGGTTAATCATTCTAATTTCATACTTTTTTTTGTAGTAAATACTTTTTTTAATTTTTGTAATTTCTGTGTTGTTGGTTTTGTTTGGTGCTCTTAAATTGTGAGGATTTCTATAATAGATTTCAGTTTGATGTTGGTTTTATTTTTATTTTTTCTTATAATTTTCTTGGTGAAGCAGTGAAGAACTCAACTGATTTATTATATTAGTCATGGTATCTTTTTAATAAAATAATTTTTAGTTCATAAATAATCTCCTCACTTTTCAATGATCATCTCTCTTAATTTTCAAAGGAGGATGTGTTCATGCATGTGTATGTAATTTATTGTTTTTACCACTTTGTTTTTTTACTTATTAATTTGATTGGGAATTCTTTTTATTTGCTAGATACCAAAAATGTCAAATACGGATGAAATATCAAATATGGATGATATGGATGAATTAGAAGAAATTGGGATTGAATCATCTTCAACTATGTCCAAGCCAAACAAAAGAAAAAAAAATTAGTTGTTTGGGATGAATTTGATGTTGTAATTGGGAGTGACAAGATAGTGGTGCTAGGGGAAAAATGCACTCACTACAAGAATAAGTTAGCTAATAAGAGGGGAGGTGCCATTAGTCATCTAAAAAGACATTTGAAAGTTTGTGTGCCTCGTCGAGATGCTGAATCTGGAAATAAAAAAGGTCCCCAGCAAGCTTTGTTGTCATTTAAGGTTATAGGAAGATCAAGACAAACTTTGTTATCAACCTATCAATATGACAAAGACAAAGTTAAAGAGCTTCTTGCTAAGATGTTTATTGTGCACGAGTACCCTTTCAGGATGGTGGAGTATCAGTTATTTGTGTTATTTTGCCAAAATCTCAACCCAAGATTTCAGCCAATCAAATGCCACACTTTAAGAGCTGATTGCATAAAACTTTTTGCAATTGAGAAGGAAAAATTGAAAGGGGTGTTAGCAAGTGTTGATAGAATCAGCTTAACTAGTGATTTATAGATGTCAAATCAAATACTGGGGTACATGTGTCTAACCTGTCATTACTTAGATGCTGAGTAGAATTTACAAAAAAGAATATTGAATTTTTGTTGCTTGCCTCCTCCTCACACTGGGATTGCAATTGCCAATTGTATTCTTAAATGTTTATCTAATTGGGATATTGAAGATAAAGTTCCCACTTTTACATTGGATAATGCATCTTCAAATAATTCATCAGTAAGAATCTTGAAGGATCATTTTGTAGAGAAAGGAAACCTTCACTTTAACAGTAAGATATTTCATGTTCGGTGTTGTGCACATGTTTTAAATCTCATGGTGCAAGATGGACTATCAGAGATTCGTGATGTGATTGAGAATATCCGGGAAAGTGTGAAAATTGAAATACATGAAGATGTCTCCTTCAAGGCTTGATAAATTTAATGAAATTGTCAAGCAATTAAAGTTGTCAACCTCTAAACATATAATACGGGATGCATTATCCAATGTTATGAGGCTATAGAAAATACAAAATCTTATGGAGGCTGATTATCTAGGCCCTAATTTCACATGGTGTAATAACAGGAAAAATGGAGGAGCGATTTGGTCTAGACTGGATTGCATCCTGTATCACACCAAATTTGTAGATTACTGTGGAGGGGTGAGCGTGAATCTCTTAAGCAGAACATGCTTAGATCATAACCCTTTTATCCTAAAATTTAAAACTAGGGAGAGAAACAACAAAACCTTTAAATATCAGAATATGTGGGGAATGCATAAAGATTTTGAGAAAATAGTAAGGGACTCATGGCAAATTCCAACAACCAGGAATCCCATGCAGGTTCTAGCTATAAAATTATGTAGATTAAAACTAGAACTTAGCCGATAGAATAAAGAGAGATTCAGAAATATAAATAAGAATATTCAAGATGTTGAACTAAAAGTCAACTTATTAGAAATAGAATACGAGAATACTCAGGATGAACCCTCTAGAATTAATTTGAATACAGCAAACACAGAATTAAAATTAATGTTACATATGGAAAAAATATTTTGGAAACAAATGGCCAAAATAGAGTGGCTAAAGAAAGGGGATAGAAATACTATGTTTTTTAATATAGTTGCAAAATTAAAAGCTCAAAAACAAGAAATAAAAGGCATTAAAAATGATATTGGTAAATGAGTAGAAGAAGAGGAGGAGATTAAAAAAGTGTTAGAAGACTACTTTAAAAGTCATCTTTGTGGCTATTAGTCACTAAAGGAATGACACCTTAATTCATCTCATAGGAAAAAGAGTAACAGTGGATGAAAACAAAGCTTTGAAAGAGAGCCCTAGAGAAGAAGATATAAAGGCTGTAATCTTTAGTGGAGATAAAGACAATGCAGCTGGACATGATGGATGGAACAATGGCTTTTATCAACAAGCTTGGAATATAATAAAAGAAGACTTGTCAGCCACCATTGCCTAGGCCTTTGCAGGAGTAGAAATTACAAAAGCACGAGCCAACTCATTTATTGTCTTGATTCCCAAGAAGGATAACCCGCAAAAAAGTGAGAATCATAGACCTATAAGTCTATGTAACTCGTTGTAAAAAATTCTGGCAAAAGTCTTCCAGAACAGGTTAAATAGGGTAATTCCTCCCATTAGATCGGCTGCACAAGTAGGATTTGTTAAAAATAGATTAATGATAGAGAATATCAATCCAATCATAGAATTGATGAAGGAACTAGGTGCTAAAGTTAGAGGTCATAATGTGATTATGAAGTTAGATATGTCTAAAGTATTTGACAGAGTAGAATGTGATATTTTATGCGATACAATGAGGAAAATTGGATTTTTAGAATTTTGGATAGACCTAATGTATAGATGCATCTTTAGTGCCTGGGTTAAAATCTTAATCAATGGGGAGGCAGGCGAAGAATTCAAGCCAGTCAGAGGACTTAGACAGGGGGACCTATTATCCCCAACCTTATAATATATATATATATAGAAATACTAATAATAAATTTAAAAGAGAAAATGAAGGAGGGCAAGATTCTTAGCTTCAAATAACTTAGACAAACCCCCAATGCGAGCTGCTTGGCGTATGCAGATGATGTGATTGTTTTTACAAATGCTGGGAGCACATCACTGATGAATATGATGAGTCTATTTGATATACTGGAGGAAGAAATGGGATAAGATCTCAATAAAAATAAATGTCAATTTGTGATTACGGAAAAAGCACCCGAAAGGACAATTCAAAGAATCAAAAGAATTACAGGATTTGAATAGAAAAAAGGAGTGTTAATGTACATGGGGTGCCCAATCTATGAAGGAAGATTGAAGGAAGAATATCTAGCTTTTTTGATGAACAAGCTTAGAAGTAAATTAGCAGGATGGAAGGAGAACATGTTGAGCATGGCGGGGTGAATTACATTAATCAAACATGTTCTACGAGGCTCTATTGAACATATTCTAATGATTTTGCAGCCCCTGATGAAGGTTTTGCGTAACTTAGAGAAGGAGATGGCTAATTTCTTATGGGGTAAAAAATCAAGAAAAAAATAAGCTACACTAGAAAAAATGGTAAGACATATGTTGCCCAAAGGAGGAGGTGGTCCTAGGTTTAAACAAGCTAAATGATATGGCTAAAGCCTGGGCATGTAAAAATTGGTGGAGGCTCATACAGAATGATAGTCAATGGGCAAGATACATGAAAGCTAGACATGGAATATAAAATAAAGTATTCAAGAATTCTAAAAAAATATCTAAAAGTTGGAAAATGATGTCTAAACAAAAAAAATTAGTAGAAAGTAATGCACTTTTAATTAATAACGAATGGAGATAGATTCTGAACCCACAGGGGAGGTTTACACTCATAAGTGCAAAATTATGAGTAAGAAAAGTAAAAACCCCTCCAAGTAGTCTTAAAAGGCACTTGGGTGAAAGAGATCCCACAAAAAATTAACATATTTGTGTGGAAGTTTCTATCGAATGTCATTTTGGTGGATTTGAATATTCAAAAAAAGAGGTTAAATTAGTTTCTAGGTGTGAATGCTATTTCGCCAGCATAGAAAGCACAAATCACTTGTTTTCAACAGAAAAGATAGCAGTGGAAGTATGGGGCTACCAAGGAAAAGACACAAAAATAAGTAATAAGATAGAGGATCTCAAGGATAGATTAATGAGGTAGAGGATAAGACACACAAAGAACAAAATATGTAACTGGCTAAGAGACTACTTCCCACTTATCATAGTCTGGTGCTTATGTAAAGCCAGAAACAAAATTAGATTTGAAGGTATTAAAATGAATGCTAATTATATAATTGAAGAAATTAAAAAAGAATGCACATGGATTTCAGCAGGGATCCCTTTAAGACTCAGAAGCACTTAAATGGAAGATGAAAAAAAAAGATATGGTGCCTACATGTAATTAAAAAAAAAATACATGAGATAAGGATGGTCTATTGGAATAAACATAAACAGTAAAGGATTTCTCTAAATGCGTACGGAAGCTTTAATGGGTATATGGGTATGGCTGGAGCAGGAGGCGTGAAAAGAAATGAGCAAAAGAATTTATTAAAAGCATTTAGAATGAGGGAAAAAGCATCTTCAGCTTTGCATGTGGAAATATTAGCCTTGATCAAGGACATTCGAATTTGTAAAGAATACTCTTGTATGAATATTCGAGCATAGGTGGACTCCAGTCTACTGGTGAATCTAGCTACAAGTAAAATAGAGATGTGGCAGTATGATGAGCATATAGTTTCATTTAAAAGCCATTTAACATACCTAAATGGGGAAGTAATGCATATGATGAGTAAATGCTGTCATAGACAAACTAGTAGAGGAAGGCATGAGGACGGGTTTACAAGAGTTTGATAAGAATAATTTACCAGATAAATACAAAGGCTTAATTATACTAGCCTTATTTTAGAATTCAAAAACATTAGGAGGTTAGAGGAAGTTCTAAAATCTAAGGATCTCTCTAGTGCTGTAGGGAAATTATAGAAATGTATTTTGTTTTGCTTTTTAGTATTACTAAAAATCACATGTATTGTCTAAGATCGAAGAGTAGGGAAAGTAGCAAAAGGTAGGGAAATTAAAAATCATATCCATTGGCAAACATGATTATGCTAATTGCTAATTGTTTACAATTACATAAGAAGATAGTCTAGATCTTTTTTATGAGAAAGATCATCTAAATATATTGCACTGCATTCCTGTCGTGTTTCATGGCTCACATACTATTTGAATAGATGAAAGATAGGATAAAGATCGAATGTAGATATTAGGAAGTAGAAGGTAGTAGGCCTGCTGCACCAAACGGTATGCACTATTGTGCTATTGGGCAGAAGGCTGACTGTATATGATTATGTACTACTATGTTCTGCTATGTTCTTGGTTTTTGTAAGTTTACTAGAATATAGGGTATGCAGCTACCAAATGATCTAATGACACAAGACAGATAACAAATTAAAGCTTAGGGTTAACCAAGCTATGGTGAAACTGGATAAAATAGCAAAGAGGCTGCCAAAATTTTTACCTAAAGAAGCAGTAGATATGTTGTTAGGAAGTAAGCGGTTGTAGCTGTGAAAGGAAGCAAGCATGCAGACTTAATGAGTAGAGAAGAAAAAGAAAAACAAAGCATGCTATACATCATGAAAATTAGATTAAGGAAAAACTCAAAGTTGTTTTATTTCATATAAAGCTTGACAGTAAAACTATATTGTGCATTATTTTTTTCTTTATTTTGTCAAGGGTGTAAAAGGTGCAAAGGGTAGTTCTCTAGATTGTAACAATGGTATTCCTCCACCAAAAGAGAGGGTTTTATAATTAATAAAACAAACTTAAAAAAAAAGAAGAATAGGTAGATTAAGAAGAATAATAAGAATAATAAGAATAACTAGAATAAGAAGATTAAGAAAAATAAAAAAAATAGAAAGAATAAGAAGAATCATAAAAATAAGAATAATTAAAAGATTAAGAAGAATAAGAAGAGAATATGAAAAATATAAAGAATAAGATGAATAAGAAGAATAAGAAGAATAAGAATGTTCATTCAATACTATATACCATGGAGTTACATTTTTATTCAATACTATAATTTGTTCAAATAAAAAAATCTATTTAATAACTTCTTCAACAACTCTTCTATCTTCTTTTTCTAGTCTTGATAAGCTATTTTCAATTTTGATTATATGTACATTTCTTATCTAATATCTCTAGTTCAAACTATTGTAATAGTAAAATCCATCAAATCAATCAAGGCCTGACATCTTTCTCTTCTAGGAGATATTTGATTATAAAATATTTAGACTATGACTTTGGTTCCCACTAATTATGATATTAACTTGCCAAAAGAAAAGATTGTTGATACATGTTCTTTCTCTACAGAGGTGTAATTCAATTGGGCATTAGAGAGTGTGTTGTTATCATAGTATATGGTAGCTATTTATAAATATTTATATAACTATATAAAACTCTTCATAATTATATTTAAATTTGTAAATATGTAAACTATTTTTATAAATATATTAATAACTATATATAACTATTTTTTTAATTATGTAATATTTTATAACTATATGAGTAATTCTATATAACTATATTTTTAACAAAATAAATCATATGTATAATAATATATAACTATATATAATTATATTTCACTATAAGTGTAACTATAAAAATGCTATATATAACTATATCTTTAACTACATACATATTTATAACTATATGTGTATAACTATCTATAAATATTTGTATAACTATGTAATACTCTATTTAATTCAATATAACTATATTTGTATCTATGTAAACATATATGTATTCATATAATTAAATCTATATATTTATTTATAACTTTGTATATATTTATGTATAACTACTTATAACAACTTGTATGAATATATCTATATATAATTATATGTTTAACTATATATAACTTTTTTTTAATTATATATACTATAGGTATAAGAACATATAGAGGTTGACCTTCCTCTTTGGTGACCATCTCTTGAGGTCTATTGATTCTGTTTCTTTCTCTCATCAGATCTCTTTATTCCCATACAACAAAAGGATTGAGATTTAGTGGAAGAAATGAGGTTTACGTTCACAAAGCTGTTCAGCAGGCTGTTTGCCAAAAAGGAGATGAGGATTTTAATGCTAGATCTTGATGTTGGCAGTAAGACAACCATTCTGTATAAGTTGAAGCTTGGTGAAATTGTCACCACAATTCCTACTATTGTCTTCAATGTAGAGACTGTTAAATACAAGAACATCAATTTCACTGTGTAGGATGTTGGGAGTTAAGATAAGATTCACCCTTTCTGGAGGGATCACTTCCAAAATACTCATATTTGGTAGACAACAATAATAGAGATTGAGTTGTTGAAGCCAGAGATGAGTTGCATAGGATGTTAAACGAGGAAAAGCTTCGAGATGCAGTTTTGCTGGTGTTTTTCAATATGCAAGATCTTCCCAATGTGATGAATACAACTAAAATTACTGACAAGCTAGGACTTCACTCTCTTCGATAAATCCATTGGTACATTCAGAGCACCTGTGCTACCTCTGGAGAGGGCCTCTACGAGGGTCTTGATTGGCTTTCCAATTACATTGCCATCAAATCATAAACAATTTTAGCTGGATGAGACAAACTTTGTTGACATATCTGGATGTTGATCTAATCATTGCCTATTTTGCTTGAGTTTTGTTCTGTTATGTGAATGACATCATCTATTTCTAGGGGAATTCAAATTGTATTTATATTTATATATTGCATGCCTGAAATTAGAGGTGTCAACTGGGCCGGGCCAGCCAGGCACGGCACGAGGCACGGCACGGTTCAGACATGCCTGAGCCGGCCCGGCAAGGAAAAATTCCGTGCCCGGGCCCGTGCCGTGCCCGGGTTTGGCATGAGCCGTGCCGTGCCTGGCCCGGCACGGTTCGGCCCACCGCACGACAAATCGGCACGGGTTTATTTCGTGCCGGGTGTCCAGTGAGCCCGACCCCATGATGCCCCTCCCGCAAAAAAAGATCGAGGGTCGGGTCTGATTCGACCCGACCCGCGGGCCCCCGTATCCCGAACCGCTCGGACATGCAAGCCCAAGCGGGCCAGGCACGGCACGGCCCGCCGTGCCTGCGGGCCGTGACGGGCCCAGTTTTTTTAAACCGTGCCGGGTCAGGCACGACACAGTACAGTAACCGTGCCGTGTTAGGCCCGGCACGGAAGCACGATTGTGCCCTAAAAAAACTGGCCGGGCCGGGCCTGACACCTCTACCTGAAATATCAGACTGTATTATCTTTGTTCTGATCTGTTGTCAGCCGAACTTGTTAGTTTTCTATTTGTGTCTTTTTTCCATTTGATCCCAAAGGTATAAGAATATATAACTATACATAATTGTCTTTGATTATATGTATAACTATAAAATAATATACATAACTATATTTAAAATATAATTAATAACATATATTTAATATACATTTTTATATATTAGTATATAAAAATGTATTTTACCATATATATACCTATAGATACCTATATGTATACATATATAAAATTATATAAAAAAAATATATACCTACATGTATAAATATAAGGATAACTATATGTGTTACAATATGTATAACCACATTTAAATATTTTTATAATTACATGTATAATATCATACAATATTATGTTTAACTATTAGTGTATAACTATATATAAATATTTGTATAACTATGTATAAATATTTGTATAACTATATTAACACTCTATATAATTAAATATAACTATATTTGTAACTATGTATTCATATATGTGAATCTATATATTTATTTATAACTTTATATATTTATGTATAACTATTTGTATGAATATATCTATATATAACTATATGTTTAACTATATAAAAATATTTATAGCTATATATACTATATGTATAATAACATATAACTATAAATAATTGTATCTTATTATATGTATAACTATAAAATCTTTATACATAACTATATTTAAATATATAATTTACAAATTATATTTAATATACATTTGTATATATTAGTATATAAAAATGTATTTTACTATATCTTTAACTATACATAACTATATGTATAAATATATAAAATTATATGAATAAATATATATACCTACATGTATAAATATAAGTATAACTATATGTGTTACTATATGTATAACCACATGTAACTATATTTATAATTACATGTATAACAACATACAACATTATGTTTAATTATATGTGCATAACTATATATAAATATTTGCAAAACTAGATAAAACTTTATATAATTAAATATAACTATATTTTTAACTATTTATACGTATATGTATACATATATGTAAATTTATATATTTGTTTATAACCATGTATATATTTATGTATAACTAAATATAACTACTCGTATGAATATATATATATATAACTAAATGTTTAATGATATATAATTTTTTATAACTATATATATATATATTATATAGTTATATATTATATAATATATTATACATATATTATACATTAAAAAAAATACATATATTATATAGTTATATATTATACATATATAATATATATTATAATATATTCTATAGTTATATATTATACATTATAATATATTATACATATATTATTTATTTTTAACGAATTATTTTTTATAACTATATATATATTATACATTAAAAATAATATATTATTTTTTTAAAAGTTAACTAAATGTTTAATGATATAATATATATATATATATATATATTATATAATTTTAATGTATACATACATTAAAATTTCTACTAATATAATGGTAAAATAATTCGTTGTATGATTAATTAGAAAATATTTTCAAAAATATCTGAATTGATGAATAAACTAGTAAATATTAAAATTATTATAACCATAAAAAAACTTTTATGATTATTTGAAACTTTTAAAAAAATAATTAATACAAAAATTGAAAATCTTGAATTATAATAAAAATTTAAATTTTTTCATTAAATTTAAAAGAAAATAAATTAATATTTAAAAATAAATACATAGATGTTTGCCCCTACTAAAATTTATATATTTTTTAACATAAAGAATATTTTATAACTCTTAGGAGAGTGGCTAGAAGACAAATCATCTTTTCATGTATGTCTTATTATATGAAGTTTGTAAATTTTTTAGCTATTTGATTTTTTTTTGTTATAAGGCTAAACATATATTTTTTCAAATTGTTTATATATTTATTATTTAATTAATTTTATAATAAAAAATTATAAGGTGTTCTTTTTTCATGTGTACCTTACTACACGCACATGAATTTTATATATTTTGATAATAAATAAAAAAATGAGTCTTTATGTATTTTATATATTTATTATTTATTTAATGTTTTTATAATGAAAAATTTAAAAATTTTAGTAATTTTAGTCTCTTGTTGTCGAGACTCGATAGACAACTCTAACAAGCACCTAAGTCCTCCGTAGTCCACCTCTATCTCTCGACACGATACATCAAAACCTAATCAAAGAGTAACCTCTGTACTTGAATATTTTTA
This sequence comes from Sapria himalayana, assembly GCA_029783825.1. NCBI lineage: Eukaryota > Viridiplantae > Streptophyta > Magnoliopsida > Malpighiales > Rafflesiaceae > Sapria > Sapria himalayana. Next base: position 271,593 of record JAREIK010001290.1, read on the forward strand.
AAATTGTTATCTTTACATATTTGTAGACCCTTGTGCAAAGCCATAACCTCTGCGTGCAAGGCTGAGGAGGCTAATCCTTTCATTGTGAATGCTCTTATCACCCCACCTTCCTCATTCCTTATGGCTCCTCCTCCACCTGCAACTCCCATATCTCTTTTAAAGCTCCCATCCATTTTTAATGCTAAACTATTCTGTTGGGGATTTTTCCATCTGATAATTTTAACTTTTGGCCTTTTTTTTTGTTCTTGTGGATAGTCCCCAAGCTTCCTTTCTATTTTTATCAATTTCTACACTTCCTATCTTTATGGGGCTACATGCCGAGATAAATGCACATTCTTTTTTTAATCTCCTCTAAGACAGTTTCGGCATTCATTGGATTACCATCAAATCTGCTTTTATTTCTGGCTTTCCATAGACACCAAACTACAATGTGCGGGATATAACTTCTTAACCATTTGAGAATTTTATTCATTGTTTTACCTTCCCACCATTTTTTTATCCTTTCTATAAGTGAATTAGTTCCTTTTTCTAACTCTACATCAATTTCTAATTTATTCCATATCTTTTTGGCTATCTTTCCTGTTGAGAACAAGTGATCCATGCTCTCTATTTCTTGTTTGCAGCAGTCGCATCTGGATGCTAATCTTATACCTTTCTTTTGAATATGCTCATCAACCGGGATGACTTTTGAGAGAAGCTTCCATATAAAAATATTTATTTTTTGTGGAAGCTTCTTTTTCCATATTTCTTTAAAGATCATTTGCGAAGTTTTTTTTATCTCTCACCAGCTCTTTTACACTTTTTAAAGTAAATTTCCATTGCGCATCTAAGGACCATTTTCATCCACTTTTAGTTTATATGGTGTGATTTTCCACCATATTTCGTTGCTTATACATCAATTTCCAGCTTTTTGACGCTCTTTTTGGATTATTAAAGGCGCTATTATTCAGCTCATATCTAGCTTTTATGTATGCCACCCAAAGGCTATCATTTTTATTTTCTTTTATGCTCCACTAGTTCTTGCAAGCCCAAGTTTTTGATATATCATTTAAATTTGAGAAGCCCAAACCAGCTTCCTTTAAAGGATAACATAGCTATTTCCATTTTTTCCAATGGAGCTTGTTTTTATTTCCATTTTTCCCCCATAAAAATTTGACATTTCTCTTTCAAGTTTCTTATGATAGTTTTCGGTGGCTGTAAAGACATTAAAATATGTGCCAGCGACCCATGCAATACATGTGAAATTAGAGTTAATCTTCCTGCCATACTCAGTAGGTATTCTTTCCAACCCGCAATCTTGTGCCTTAATTTCTCTACTAAGAACACTAAGTACTTCCCTTTTAATCTCCCCTCATAGATCGGGCACCCAAGGTACATTAGCGCACCCTTCTTATGTGTGAATCTCGTGGTTCTTTTTATCTTTTGAACTATATTTTCAGAAGTTTTTTCTGCTATCATAAATTGACATTTATTCTTATTCAGCAATTGCCCAGTTTCTTCCTCCATTATATTTAATAATTTCATCATATGCCTCATAGACCGACTACTAGCATTTGAAAAAATTATATTATCATCCGCATATGCCAAGCAAAACACCGGCGGTGTGTTTCTTGGTTGCTTATACCTAACAATATTTCCCTCACTCATTTCCTTTTTTAAATTCACAATAAAGAGTTCTATGTAAATATTAAACAAGGAAGGGGAAAGAGGGTCCCATTGTCTAAGCCCTCTTGAAGATTTAAATTCTTTACCTGCATGTCCATTTATTAGAATTTTAACCCATGCACTGGATATACATCTATATATTAAATCTATCTAGAATTCCGAGAATCCCATTTTCCTCATTAAATAACATAGAATTTCCCATTCCACCCTATCAAAAGCTTTAGAGTGATCGAGCTTCAAAATTATATTGTGTCCTCTCGATTTAACTCCTATTTCTCTTATCATTTATGAGGCTAAATTTATATTCTCCATCATTAACCTATCTTTAACAAATCCTATTTGTTCGACCGATATAATAGATGGGAGGATCTTATTGAGCCTGCTTTGGATCACCTTCGCTAAAATCTTGTTGATTGTATTACAAAAACTAATTGGCCTGTAGTCTTCTCCCATCTGTGGGTTAGGTTTCTTAGGTACCAATACAATATAAGAGTTAGTCCATGCCTTTGTGATTTCTGCCCCTGCAAAAATCCAGACAATAGCTATAACTAAATCTTTTTTTATGATGTTCCAGCTGCGTTGAAAAAACCCATTAGTCCATCCATCAGGTCCTGCAGCACTATCTTTATTTGTATTAAAGACTGCCCCCTTAACTTCTTTTTCTGCTGAGTATTCTTCTAGAGTTTTATTATCATTTTCTGAAATTTTTTTATCAATATTTTTCATTAATGAGTTTTTTCTCGGTATGTGTGATTTGCATTATTGTTCTTTAAAATAATCTTTTAATTCATTTTCTATTTCCTCATCTTTGTCTAGCCATTTCCCATTAGCTGCTTTTAAGCCTTTTATTTTTTGTTTTTGTATTCTTATTTTAGCCATTACATTAAAGAACTTAGTATTTTTATCTCTATCTTTTAGCCACTTGACTCTCGCTCTTTGTTTCCAAAAAAACTTCTTTCATATGCAATCTAAGTCTTAATTCAGCTTTGGCCTTGCTCAGCTCGATTCTAGAGCTGTCATCTATCCTTTGGTCAAACTCCATTTCCAGGGTAGCCACTTCCTGTTCCTTTTCCTGGATGTTTTTGTTGATCTTTCCAAAAACCTCATTGTTCCATTTACTTAATACCATTCTTAGATTTCGTAATTTCTTTGCTAGAATTTGCATGGGATTACCTGAAACTAGTTTTTCCCATGCTTCTTTTACTATGCCATCATACCCTATATGCATTCCCCACATATTTTGGAACATAAAGCCTTTATGTCTCCCTTCACTATATTCAAATGTCATCAAAAGTGGGCTATGATTTGAGCATGTTCGATTGAGATGCATGACCTTTATTCCGCGAATCTTGTCAACCCATTTAGTGTTAAATAGGACAACATCCAGCTTGGACCAAATCACTTTCCTCCTCTTCCAGTTGTTACACCATGTAAAGTTTGCGCCTAGGAAGCCTGCTTCCATTAAATTTGCACTTGAAATAGCCTCGTTGAAGTGAGCTAATGCCATTTGATCAGGAGGTCTCCCTCCCCCTTTTTCACTAGCATTTTTAATTACATTAAAGTCTCATCCTATAATACATGGGAAGTTTAATGCTGCTAATCTTCCCATCTCCTTCCATAGTGATTTTTTTTCTCCTTAGCATTGCTCGCATAAACTACAGATATTATCGGGTCTTGATGGCTTCCTAATTTGAAACTGATTATCTGCTCAGCTTATGCTATAATTTCAATATCCATCAAAGCATTCCACAAAATCCATAACTTTCCATTTAAGTTTGAAAAGGCCTTGTCAAATCCAAGAACCTTCCCAAATTTGTCCAGCTGATCTTTATTTACAGTTGGTTCAGCTTGAATAATTATTTTAATCTTTTATAATTTAATTAGTCTTCTTAGTCGATTTAACGTAGGAGTGTTTTCCACTCCTCTTAAGTTACAATATAAGCTATTAACATTTTAAGTGAGTTTTGTTTGTGCTCTAGTAGTACATTTCGAATCGTATTTCCTGATAACATATTTCTTCATGTTTCTTGGGGGTTTGATTGAACTTGGTGGAGCTTGTGCTAACTTACTTAATACTTGTATTTTTTCAAGGCTTTTACTCATTTTTATAATTTCTTCCATTGCCCTCTCTCTCTCTTGAGTGTCATTAGTTTTAATTTTCTGTTTCTTTATTTCTGAATCATCCTGTGTTAGTTTTAGATCGAACTTACTTTTTTGTTTGTTTGTGCATAAGGGGGGCCAGCTTCTTGCAACTGATTCTTCCTCCGAGAGGAGGTCATCCTCCTCCCAGTTGTATTCTGCCATATTTTCAACTGCTTTTGTCTTTCCCTCCCCCTCTCTTCTCTTTGTTCTCACTCTCCTTCCCCTTCTATCTTCTAGCCCCTCAACTCCCCATTCAGCCTCTTTGGAAGTCTCATCTAGCCACTTCCTAATTCCAACAATTTCTCTCTTTCTAAAAGCTTTTCCACCCTTGTATCATTACTTTTATCCCCTACTTTCTCTACCCCTTCTGCCTCCCTCTCCCTTTCCTCTTCCTTTTCAGCTAACCCCACTTCAGCCCCATCCCCTATTATCTCCTCTAGACTCTCTATCTCCCTTTCCCTAAATCTCCTCCTCTGCTCTAACTGTTCTGCTTCCTCCATCCTAACCCCTACTCCTTCTTTTACCATGCTTTCCTCACAAACCCCTACACTCTACCCTTTCCTTGCCCATTCTCTACCTTTCCATTTTCTCTCCACCTTGCTAAACATACCCTCTCTCATAGTTCCCCCCATCAGCCATACATACTGCCTCCTCATGCCCCATTCTATGGCAGTTAAAGCAGTAGCTTGGAATGGATTCTGGAACCACTTCCTGCCAGAATCCATTAGAGATGTCACTGCCTATCCAAACTCTATTCGGTAGAAGAAGTCTGAGGTCAATTTCCACACAAATCCTAGTCACACTCGGCTTCATTATACATGCTGTTGCTTCATCTAGAAGCCATGGTTTACCAAAGCAGAGCCCAAAAGAGTAGAGAGATGGTTTACCAAAGCAAAGGAAGTTTCGGAAAGTTAAGCCATACCAGTGCACGTGAGGATTCTTCTAGAGGTGAGAAGTCTGGTGACCACTTGAAGATGTGCATAGGGAAGGACGCGATGCTCCACTGCCCTCTGCCCCATATTCGGAGGAAGTCATCTTCCTCCTTGAACTGGAGGAAGACGTGCTTCCCATCGTACCAAACAAGCTTAACCACTGCTCGTAATTTTAAAGCAGCAAAAAATTCATGAATGGCAGTAAATTCAGGTCGGCCGTGAGAGAATTTTCCAATGAGAGTAAGCTTGAATCCATCTTCGAGCTTCCGAAGTTCTTCCTTCGAAAACAATACTGCAGGAGCCTCCATTTTTGCGTCAAACTTCAGAAATATAGGCGTGGTTTCTTTGAAAAGAGATGAAAATGATTTTTTTAGAGAGCAATTCGGAATTCCCCATTTTTGGCTTGAATTTGAGCTTTTTTCACTCAAAAATGGCGTTTTTTTCTCTCTAGAAATGCACTTTCTCTCTCTAGAAGTTGAGAGCATTTTTTGAAAAAAATGAACTGTTTTTGTAAGTCAATCTCTTTGTCTATTTGTGTATCTGTATAGCTATCTATCTATCTATCTTTCTATCAATCTATTTATCTTTATATGTGTCTATCTTTCTATCTATTTATCTATCTATTTGTATATCTGTCTATATATTTATTTTTCTATCTGTCATTCTATCTATTTATCTATCTATCAATCTATATATCTATCTATTTATCTATCTATTTGTCTATCTGTTTATCTTTATATATATATATATATGTCTATCTATCTATTTGTCTATTTGTCTATCTGTCGATCTGTCGTTTTGTCTATCTGTCTACTTGCCTATCTATCTATCTATTTATCTGTCTATCTGTTTATGTATTTTTCAGTCTATCTAGCTATCTGTCAATCTATCTATCAAGCTATCTGTCTAACTGTATATCTTTCTATCAATAAATCTATCAATATGTCTATCTATATATCTATGTATATATCTATATGACTATCTATCTAACTAACTATCTATCTATTTAGCTGTGTATATTTCTATCTATCTATCTATTTATCTATCTATATTACTGTCAATCTCTATAATTATCTTTTTATCTATCTACATATCTAGATATCCAGCTATATCACTATCTGGCTATCTGTCTCTCTATCAATCTATCTATTTTGCAAACTGGCTATCTTGCTATTTGTCTATCCATCTATCTATCTATCTATCTTTCTAGCTATGTATTTGTATGTCTATCTGGCTATATTTCCTTATGTATATCAAACTATTTGTCTATCTATCTATCTGTCTATCTAGCTATCTGTCTCTCTATCTATCTATATATCTATCTATATGCCTATGACTCTATCTATCTATCTATTAATCTGTATATCTGGAAATGTGTCTCTCTATCTATCTGGTTATCTATCAAACTCTATATCTTTCTATCTATAAATCTATCTATATGTCTGACAATCTATTTATGTATATGTTTATATAACTATCTGTTTAACTAACTAACTAACTATCTATCTATTTATCTTAATATCTTTCTATCTATATATCTAATTATTTATCAATCAATCTATCTATTTAGCTATCTAGTTATCTAGATATCTGGCTATCTGGATATCTATCTATCTATATATTTATCTATATGGGTATTTTGCTATGTCTATCGATCAATCCTTTTGACTCTCTATTTGTCTATCTATTTATCTTTCTATCTGGATATATATCTCTCTGGCTATCTGTCTATCTATCCATTTGTCGATCTGTCTAGATGTATATCTATCTATCTATATGTCTATCTTTCTATTTGGCTATCTGGCTATCTATCTATGGGTCTATCTGCCTATTTTTATATCTATCTATCTATTTATATGTATATCTGGCTATTTGCCTCTCTATCTATTTGTATATCTATTTATCTATCTATCTATATTTCTATCTGTATATCTATATATCTATTTAGCTATCTATCTGTTTATCTATCTATGTATATATCTGTCTATCTATCATTATGTCTATCTGTCTATCTGTCTATCCTTCTATTTTCTATCTATCTTTCTATCTATCTGGCTATCTATCAATCTGTCTATCTGACTATCTATCTATATGTTTATCTGTCTATCTTTCTATCTGTCTATCTATCTATATGTTTATATGTCTATTAGTCTACTTGTATATGTGTCTATGTGTTTATCTGTCTATCTGTCTGTGCATCTATCTGTCTATCTATCTATCTGTGTGTCTATCTTTCTATATATCTATATTTTTATCTGTCTACTTGTCTATGGGTCTATCTGTCTATTTGTCTATTTGTCAATCTGTCTCTCTATCTATGTGTCGATCTGTCAATCTATCAATATGTCTATTTGTCTATAAGTCTATCTATTTATCTGACTATCTATTTATCTGACTATCTGTATATCTGTCTATCTATCTTTCTATCTATCTATAAATCTCTCTATCTATTTATCTGCCTATCTTTCTATCTATTTATCTATATGGCTATCTACCTATCATTCTATATGTCTATCAATCTATTTGTCGATTTATCTATTTGTCTATCTATATATTAGTCAATATGTCTATATGTCTAACTATCAATCTGTCAATATATCAATCTATTAATCTATATGTCTGTCAATCTGTCTATCTATTTATTTGATTATCTGTCTATCTATTTATCTATCTATCTGAATATATAACTATCTATCTATATGTCTACCAATCTATTTTTTTATCTGTCAATCTGTCAATCTCTCTATCTGTCTATCAGTCTATATTTCTATTTCTTTTTGTCAATTTATCAATATAACAATTTGTCTATGTCTCTATCTATCTATCTATCTATGTATCTGTCTATCTATGTATCTGTTTATCAATCTATCTATTTATATATCTAACTATCTATCTATTTGTCTATTTGTGTATCTGTTTATCTCTCTATCTTTCTATCTATATATCTAAATATCAATTTACCTATTGATCTATCTATCTATCTATCTATCTGCATACTATCTATATGTCTATCTTTCTATATGTCTATCTATTTCTCTATCTAATTGCATATTTGTCTATGTGTCTATCTATCTATTTATATATATGTCAATCTATCTATTTGTTTATAAGGACTGTCTATCTATCTCTCTATCTGTCTATCTATTTATCTATTTATCTATTTATTGGTTTATCTCATTATCTATCTACTTGTCTACATGTTTACCTATCT
>JAREIK010001290.1:284042-395833 GCA_029783825.1 Sapria himalayana
AAAGGTTTGACATGAAGGAAATTCTCTATTGAAAGAAATTAAGGGTATTATCACAAATGAAAAAAATCAGATGATGGAGTTCATTTTGGAGGAAGAAAATGTGAAGAATATAGTTTTTAGTCTGGAAAAGGATAGTTCGTCAGGGCCAGACGGCTTGAATAATTATTTTTTCCAGATTTATTGGCATATTGTTAAAAATGATCTTGCGACTGTAGCTTCAAGTTTTTTTGTAGGAGCAAAGGTTCCTAAGGCATGGGTAAATTCCTTTATTATTTTAATTCCAAAAAAAGAATCGCCACAAAAATGTGAAGACTTTAGACCAATTATCTTGTGTAATGCGGTCTATAAGATTTTGGCAAAGATTCTACCAGGTAGATTAAGCTATATTCTACAAGATAAAATATCTCAAGAATAGATAGGGTTTATTAAAATTAGATTAATGATTGAAAATATAAGATTAGCTTCAGAAATGATGAAAGAAATAGCAATTAAAACAAGAGGAAATAACTTAATAGTGAAATTAGATTTATCCAAGGCATTTGATAGGGTATAATGGGATATACTCTGCTTTGTCCTAAAGAAATTTGGTTTCTCGGAACCATGCATTGATTTGATATACAGGTGTGTCTCGAGTGTATGGGTCAAAGTTATTGTGAATGGTAAAAAAAGGTAAGAGTTTAAGCATAGAAGAGAGTTAAGACAAGGAGACCCTCTATCTCATTTATTATTTGATATATATTTAGAATTATTAATTCTTAGCTTAAACAGGAGAATGTTGGAAGGAAAAATACTTTCTTTCAGGCAACCAAGGAGCACACCAAGAATAGGTTGTTTTGCCTATGCAGATGATGTGATAATTTTTACAAATGTGAGTAGAAAATCTTTGATGAACTTAATGGAGCTCTTGCAAATGTTAGAAATATAAATGGGGCAAAAAGTGAATAAAAATAAGTGTCAATTCATGTTAGCAGAAAAATCTTTAGAAAGAGTGGCTAATAGATTAAAAATATCACAAGTTTTACATAAAACAAAGGCATCTTAATATATCTGGGCTGTCCTATAATTGAGGGCAAACTCAGAGAAAAGTATTTAACTTTCTTACAGGACAAAGTGAGAAAGAAAATAGTAGGCTGGATAAAAGAATTATTAGGATTTGGGGGTAGAATCACTTTAATTTCTCATGTTCTTCAAAGCATGCTGGTTCATATTTTGTCAGTTATTCATCCTCCGAAGAGCTTCATTAAAAAATTAGAAATGGAAATGGCTAATTTTTATGGGTGAAAAAAGATAGAAGACTGAAACTCCTTTGGAAGAGCTGGAAAGATATTTGCAATCCAAAAGATGAAGCAGGATTAGGAATAATTAGTTTATAGGTTATGGCCACCGTGTGGGATTGTAAAGGATGGTAGAGATTTAAAAGAAAATAATAGTTTATGGGACAAGTACATGAGAGCTAAATATGGATGGGACAAGGACAAGTGTTTGAGGAAGGCCTCAATCAATTGGAAAGCACTTATAAAATCGAAAGAGATAGTGGAAGCACACTCGACACTAAAAATTTCGGCTGGAAATGGACAATTAACCCACAAGGAGCATTCACATTAAAATCGACTAAAGAATTGATAAGAAAGAAAAAATATGTTCAATCACTTTTTAAATGGGCTTGGAAGGCAGATATCCCAAAAAAAATGAACTCATCTGCATGGAAAGTTATTGCTAATTATGTATCAGTCGATACAAATGTTCAAAGAAATGGAATAAAGATGGTATCCAGATGCGAATGTTGTTTTGGAGCAATATAAACTATAGATCATTTATTCTCAGAAGAAAAAATTGTAGCAGAAGTCTGGAAGGAACTAAAAAAATACAATCAATTTAGCGGCAGAAAGGTAGGGTTAGTAGACAGAATTAACAAGTGGGACAGAGAATCCTCAAGAAGTCCAATTAGAAAATAGCTTTTTAAAAATCTTCCGCATGTAGTTATCTGGTGCTTATGGAAAGTGAGAAATAAAAGTATATTCGAGGGAATAAAGATGAAGGTAGCTAAAATTTTAAAGGATATTAGAAAGGAAAATAACAATATATCATGTGCAAGGCCTATTAGGATTGAAGACATGATGGAAGATATAACAATCAAGAACAAATAGGAGCTGAATACTAAAAGGATTAAGGTAAATAGGGTAAGAGCATAAGATGAAACAAGCCGTCCACAGGCAAACTTTCTATTAACACGGATGAGAATTTTAACAGAGACATAGGGGCAACAGGGGGGGGGGAGAGTAATAAGGAATTCCCATGGGAATATCATTAAAGCTTTTACTCTTCCCTGTAATGTCTCATCGGCTCTCCACTATGAAATCTGTGCACTAAAAAAAGGATTATATGTTTGTAATAATTTAGGATTAAAAAATTTACAAATTCTCGTAGACTCTAGGTTACTTGTGGATCTAGTAGAGAATAAAATAACTCTATGGAGGTGTGAGGAATTGATTGACATAATCATAAACCTCATGGTAGAAATGAATGCATCAATATCGCACATATATAGGGAAGCAAATGCATTGACATTTAATTTAGCTAAAATAGGTTTACTTAAAGGAGATAATAAGTATGATGAGGAAACTCTACCAGAAAACTAAAAGGGTTAGCTAGACTAGATAGGATTGCTTTCCCATATGTAAGGATTAAAAAATGTAGGATATGAGAACTATAGAAAATGTTTTGAAATGTCATTTCAATTCAATATTATTGTAGCTTCTCTATGCTGGATTTTCATTGTAGTGATTGTAGGGGGTGGAATCCTACTCTAAGGGCTATTAATGTGTAACTTGAAGAGGCCATGTATTGGGTAGTCTGTAAGTTAGTTGAGTTAGAAAGGCACTTGTTAGGGGCTATATTAGAGTTTATACCTCCAGCAAGAGCATCAAAGTTCCAGATAGGGGCAGAGTGGTAGACAGATCATGATGATGGAAGAATAAAAATAGTAATTCAGAGTTCTGTAAAGGAGTAATGAAGATAGAAAAGAGTAAAAAGTTGAAGGCCTGTTGCACTGACTATGGGGCAGGAGGTTGACTATATTTGTATATGTATTGCTATGTTTTTCAATGCTTTTGTAAGATTCAGAAATGCATGGCTTGCGGTTGCTAAATGATTTAGAAAAACAAGACAGAAAACAAGTTAAAGCTTAGGGACAACCAAGATAAGTTAGAATTTGATAAGATAGTAAAAAGGCTGCCAAATTTTTTACCTAAGAAGATAGAATATATGCTGGTAGAAAGCAAGAGGTTGTAGCAGGGGAAAGAAGTGAACATGCAGGATTAATGTGTGGATAATAAAAGAAAAAACAAGCAGGATTTACCTCAATAAAATTAGATTATAGACAAACTTGAGCTGTCTTATTTTAATTAGAATTTGATAGAAAGCTTTATTGTTCAACGTCTTATTTTATCAAGGGGTGTAAAAGGGGAAGAGGGTAGTTCTCTAGCTTGTAAAAATGGTATTCCTCTGCGGAAAGAGAGGGCTTTTATAATTAATAAAACAAACATTATAAATAAAAAAGAAGAGGAAGAGGAAGAAAAAGAATATAAAAAGTAGATAATGAAGAATGAGAAGAAAAAGAAGGAAAAGAAGAAAAATAAAAATAAAAAGATGGTGAAGAAGAAGATGTAGAAGAATAGAAATTAGATGAAGAAGAAGGAAAATAAAATGAATGATAAGAAGAAGAAGGAGAAAAAAAAGAAGAAGTCAAGTAGAAGGACCAGTAGAAGAAGAAGAATAAGAAGAATAAAAGTGAAGAAGAAGGAGAAGAAGAAGGAGAAGAGGTACAAGGAGAAGAAAAATAAGTAGGACGAGGAGATAAAAAAGAAGAAGATGACGAAGAATGAGAAGAAGAAGAAGAAGAAGAAGAAGAAAAAGAAGAAGATGTAGAAGAAAAAAAAGGAGAAGAAGAAGGAGTAGAAGAAGAAGGAGGAGGAGGAGAATAATAAGGAGGAGGAGAAGAAAAATAAGGAGGAGGAGAAGAAGAAAAATGACAACAAGAAGAAGGAGAAGATCAAAAACAAGAAATAAAAGGAGAATAAGTAGTAAAGAAAATTGAGAAGAAAATGAAGATGTACAAAAATAATGACAAGAAGGAGATGAAAAAAAGGAGTAGATGAGGAATTAGAAAAAGAAGAAAAAAAGAAGAAGAAGTAGTAGTAGTAGTAGTAGTAGAAAAAAATTAGAATTAGAAGAAGAAGAAGGTAAAGATGATCTATTAGAAAATGAATAATAAGAATAAGAGGAAGGAAAATAAAATGAAGGAGAAGTAAAAAAAGTCGAAGAAAAAAAGAAGAATAATAAGAGGTTGAAGAAGAAGAAGAAGAAGAAGATCAAAAGGAAGAATAATGAGAAGAAGAAGAAGAAGAAAAAGGAGAAGAAGAAGGAGAAGGAGAAGCAGAAATAAGAGAAGGATAAGAATAAGAATAAGATGAAGAAAGAGAAGAAGGAGGAGGTGGTGGAGGAGGAGGAGGAGGAGATACTAAGAAGAATAAGGAGAAGAAGGAAAATGAGAAGAATAATGTAAAGAAGAAGAAGAAGAAGAAGAAGAAGGTGAAGTAGAAGAAATAAAAGGAGAAGAACAAGAATAAGAAGTATAAGAAGAAGAAGAAGAAATAGAAAAAGAAGAAGGGGGAGGAGGAGAATGAAAAGATGATAAAGGAGAAGAAGGGGGAGGAGGAGAATGAAAAGATGATAAAGGAGAAGAAGGGGGAGGAGGAGAATGAAAAGATGATAAAGGAGAAGAAGGAGGATGAGGAGGGGAAGTCTAATATAATGGATAAGAAGAAGATGGAGTAGAAGATGATGGACAAGAAGAAGAAAAAGAAGCAGAAGAAGGACAAGTAGAAGAAGTAGGGTAAGAAGAAGAAAGAGAATAGTGAGATGGAAAAGACGAAGAAGGCGAAGAAGAATACAAAGAAGAAGAAAAAGATTGAAAAATAAGTAAAAAAAGATGGAGCAAGATAAAGAGAAGAAGGAGAATTAGAAGAATGTCAAAAAGTTGAAGCAAAAAAAGAAGATTTAGAAAAAGGAGACGAAAGAGAAGAAAGAGGTGGAGTAGGAGAATAAGAAGGAAAATAAGAATGAAGTGGAGGAAAAAAAAGAAAAGAAGAAGGAGAAGGAGAAGAAGGATAAAAACGATAAACTGTAGAAGAAGAAGAAAAATAAAAAAAAAGTAGAAGAAGATGAAGGAAGAGAAGAAGAAAAAAAGAAGAAAAATTAGAAGAAGGAGAAAAAGATGAATTAGATAAAAAGAAGTAGAAGAAAATGAAGAAGGTGATGAACAAGAAGGACAAGAAAAAAAAGGAAAATAATAAGAAAGACAAGAAGAATAACTAGAAGGAGAATAAAGAGAATTAGATGCAAAAGAAGTAGAATATGAACAAGAAGAAGAAGTAGAAGAAGAAAAAGAAGATGGAGGAGGATAACGGGGAGAAGAAGAAAGAGCAAAAATACAAAAAGGAGGAGGAGAAAGAAAAAAAGAATATAGAAAAAGAATAATAATGAGGTGAATAAGAAAAAGAAATGGAGAATAATAAAAAGAAGAATAATAATGAGAAGAAGAAAATGGAGAAAATGTTGAAGTGGAGAACAAGAATAATAAAAAGAATTATATGAATGTGAAGGAGAATGAGGAGAATAAAAAGAAGAAAAAGGTGAAGTAGAATGAGGTGAATAAGAAGAAGAAAAGGTGAAATAGGATAATAAAATGATTAATAATAAGAAGAAGGAGAAGGAGAAGAAAAAGATAGAGAAGAAGAAGAACAAAGAAAAAGATGGAGAATAAGTAGAAGGAGAAGGAGGAGAAGAAGAAGTATAAAAAAAGGAAAAATGAAGAAGTAGAAGAATAAGAACAAAAGTAGAAAAAGAATAGGGAGAATAAAAAGGAGAAGGAGGAGAAAAAAAAGTAGAAGAAGAATTAGATGGATAAGAAGAACAAAAAGAAGAAGAAGATGGAGGAGGAAGAAGAGGAGGTGGAGGTTGAAAAATAGGAGAAGAAGAATTAGTTGAAGAATCAAAAGAATAAGAATAATAATAATAATAATAATAATAATAAGGAGGAGGAGGAGGAGGAGGAGGAGTAGAAAGAGAAGAAGAAGAAGAAGAAGAAGGGAGGAGGAGGAGGAGTAGAAGTATGACAAGAAGATGAAGAAGAAAGATGAGTAGAAGGAAAAGAAGTAGAAGTAGAAGAAGAAGAAGAAGAAGAAGAAGAGGAAGAAGAAGAAGAAGAAGAAGAGGAGGAAGAAGGAGGAGGAGGAGGATAAAAAGAAGAATAGAATTGAGATGAAGAAGAAGGAGAAGAAAAGGAATGATAAGAAGAAGAAGGAGAAGAAAAAGAAGAAGGAGAAGAAAAAGGAGTCAATGTAGAAGGAACAGAAGAAGAATAATAATAATAATAAGGTGAAGAAAAAGGAAAAGAGGAAAGTGGAAAAGAAAAAGAAATAAGGGGAGCAGATAAAGAAGAAGAAAAAGAAAATAAGATGATAAAGAATGAGAAGAAGAAGAAGTAGTAGTAGTAAAAGAAAAAAAAGGAGAAGAAGAATATGAAGTAAGAGAAGAAGGAGGAGGAGGAGGAGGAGGAGAAGAAGGACGAGAAGAAGATGAAGAAGATGAAGAAGAAAAATAACGATGACAAGAAGAAGAAGAAGAAGAAGAAGAAAAGGATGGTAAAGAAGAATTAGAAGAAAATGAATAATAAGAATCCAAAGAAGGAAAATAAAATGATGGAGAAGTAAAAAAAAGTTAAATAAAAAAAGAAGAAGAAGAAGAAGAAGTGGAATAAAAAGAAGAAGAAGAACAAAAATATGAAGAAGGAGAAGAAGGAGAATAAAAAGGACAAGAAGAAGGAGAAGAAGTAGGAAGAGAAGAATAAGAATAATTAGATGATGAAGAACGAGAAGAAGAAGAAGAAGAAGAAGAAGAAAAGGAAGAAGAATGAGAAGAAGAAGAAGAAGAAGAAGAAGTCGAAGGATGAGGAGGAGGAGGAGGAGGAGAAGGAGGAGGAGGAGGAGGAGAAGGAGAAGGAGAAGACAGAGAATGAGAAGAAGAATGTAAAGAATAAGTAGAAGGAAAAGGAGAGGAAATTAAAGGAGTAGAATAAGAATAAGAAGTATATGAAGAATAAGAAATAGAAAAAGAAGAAGGGGGAGGAGGAGAATGTGAAGATGAAGAAGGAGAAGAAGAAGGAGGAGGAGGGGAAGTCGGATATAATGGATAAGAAGATGATGGAAAAGAAGATGATGGACAAATAGAAGAAAAAGAAGCAAAAGGACAAGCAGAAGAAGTATGGTAAGAAGAAAAAATAGAATAATGAGATGAAAAAGAAAAAGAAGGCGAAGAAGAATACAAAGAAGAAGAAAAAGATGGAAAAATAAGTAAAAGAAGATGGAGTAAGATAAGGAGAAGAAAGAGAATTAGAAGAAAGTAAAAAAGTAGAAGCAAAATAAGAAGAATTAGGAAAAGGAGAAGAAAGAGAAAAAAAAGTTGGAGTAGGAGAATAAGAAAGAAAATAAGAAGGATAAATATAAGAATGAAGTGGAAAAAAAAAGAAAAGAAGGAGAAGGAGAAGAAGAATAAAAACAATCAGTGGCAGAAGAAGGAGAAGAATAAGAAAAATATGAAAAAGTAGAAGAAGTTGATGGAAGAGAAGAAGAAAAAAAAGAAGGAAAATTAGAAGAAGGAAAAGAAGATGAATTAGATAAAAAGAAGTAGAATAAAAAGAAGAAGGTGATGAACAAAAAGGACAAGAAATAGAATCAAAATAATAAGAAATAGTAGAAAAAGAAGTAGAAGGATTAAAAAAGGAAATAGATGAAAAAGAAGAAGTAGAAGAATTAAAAGAAGATGGAGGAGGATGAGGAGGGGGAGAATATAGAGCAAAAGTAGAAAAAGGAGGTGAAGAAAGAAAATAAGAATACACATCATAATAAAAAATGGATAATAAAATGATCGAGATGATTAATAATGAGAAGAAGAAAATGGAGAAACTGTTGAAGTGGTTAACAAGAATAAGAAAAAGAATAATATGAAGGTAAAAGAGAATGAGGAGAATAAGAAGAAGAAAAAGCTGAAGGAGAATGATGAGAATAAGAAGAAGAAAAGGTGAAGAAGGATAATAAGAAGAAGAACAAGAAGGAGAAGAAAAAGTTAGTGAAAAAGAAGAACAAGAAAAAGATGGAGAATAAGTAGAAGGAGAAGAATGAGGAATAGAAGTATAAAAAAAAGGAAAAGAGAAGAAGTAGAAGAATAAAAACTAGAAGTCGAAGAAGAAGATGGAGAATACAAAGGAGTAGGAGAAGGATGAGAAAAAAAGAAGTTGAAGAAGAATCAGAAAGATACAAAGAACATTAAGAAGAAGAAGATGGAGAGAGAGGAGGAGGAGGGGGTAGAGGTTGAAGAGGAGTAGGAGGAGAAGAATTAGATGAAGAATCAAAAGAAGAAAAATAATAATAATAAAAAGGAGGAGGAGGAGGAGGAGCAAAAGTAGAACAAGGAGAAAAAGAAGAAGAAGAAAGATGAGTAGATGGAAAATAAGTAGAAGAAGAAGCAACAGCGGAAGTAGAAGAAGAAGAAAAAAAAAAACAATAAGTAGAAGAAAGTTGAGGAGGATAAGAAAAAGGAGTGGAAAAAGATGAAGAATAAGAAAAGAAATAAAATAATAATAAAAAGAAGAAGAATAAGTAAGATAAGAAGAATAATTAAAAGTAGAAGTAGAATAATTAGAAGAAGGATAAGAAGTAGAAGGATAAGAAAAAAAAAGATATAAAAAAGAAGGATAAAAAGAAAAGGATGGAAAAGAGGGAAAGAAGAAATAAATAAAGGAGAAGGAGGTAGAGAAAAAGGAGAAGAAGAAGAAATAAAAAATAAAGAAGATTAATAAATAAAAATAAGAAGAAGATTAAGGAGAAGAAGAGAAAATGAAGAAGGATAATAAAGAATGGTGAAGGGGGTGGAAAAGAAGGAGTAGGACAAGAATACGTAGAAGAAGGAGGGGGATAAGAATAAGAAAAAGTAGGAGGAGGAGGAGAAGAAAGAGAGGAAGGAGGAGGAGGAGGAGAAAGAGAGGAAGGAGGAGGAGGAGAAGAAAGAGATGAAGGAGGAGGATAATAAGAAAAAGGAGAACAAGAAAATAGAGATTAAGAATATTGAGAAGAAGGAGTAGGAGGAGGAGGAGGAGGAGGAGAAGGAGGAAAAAATGGATAAGAAGGAGGAGGAGGTGCAAGAGGTGGAGGAGGAGGAGAAAAGAAGAAAAAGAAGAAGAAGAAGAGGAAGAAGAAGAAGTAGTAGTAGAAGACAAATAAAAAGAAGAAAAAGAATGAAGAAGTAGAAGAAGGAAAAGGAGTAGAAGAAGCAAAACAAAATTATCAGTAGAAGAAGGAGAATAATAAGAAAAGAAAAATAAGTAGAAGAAGAAGAAAAAGAAAAAGAAGGAGAAGAAGAATAAGAAGTAGAATAAGAAGGAGGAGGAGATGTTGAATAAAAAAGAAAAAGAAGGACCGAAATAAGAATAAAAATATTAGAAGGAGAAGAACAAGGCGGAGAATTAAAATATCAATAATAAGTAAAAGAATTAGTAGAAAAATAATAAAGAAATAAATAACAAAAAAAATAAGTAGAAGAAGAATAAAAAAAAGAAGAATAATGAGAAGGAGGAGGAGGAGGAAGAAGAACAGAAGAAGATTATGAATATGTTGGGGAGGAGGAGAAAAAAAAAGGAATAGAAGAAAAAGGAGAAGAACTAGAAGGAGTAGAAGAAGAAGATTATGAAGAGAAAGAATGGTGATAGAAATAGCAAATTTCTTCTTCTTCTCCCTCTTTTTTCTTCTCCCTCTTCTTCTTTTTCTCCTTCGTCTTCTCCCTCTCATTCTTTTTTTTCTTCTTCCTCTTCTTTTCCCTCTTCCTCATCATCAACTTCTTCTTATTTCTTTTTCATTCTACATCTTCTTCTTCTACTTTTTCTTCCTCTTGTTCTTCTCATTCTTCCTATTTTTTATCTTTTTCTTATACTTCTTATTCTTCATCTTATTTTTTCTTCTTCCACATTTTTTTTCATTTTTTATCTTCTTCTGATTCTACTAAATCTTCTACTTCATCATATTTTTCTTCTTTTTCATCCTTTTCTTCTTCCATTTCTTTTTCTTTTTCTTCTTCCTCTTCTTCCACTTCTTCTTCATCTTCTTCATCTTCTTATTCTTCCTCTTCTTCATATTCTTCTTTTTTTTTCAACAACTTCTTCTTCTTTCACATATTTTTTTTCATCTTCTTTTACTTTTTTCTCATTCCCTTCTTCTTCTTTCTAATCTTTTTCTTCTTCTTCATCTTCTTCTTCCTCTGCTTCTTCTTCTTCTTCCTCTGCTTCTTCTTATTCTTCCTATTTTTATTATTCTTCTTCTTCCTCTTCTTCTTTTTCTTCTTCCTCCTCTACTACTACTACTACTACTACTACTACTTCTTCTTCTTCTTCTTCCTCTTCCACCTCCTCATCCTCTTCTTCTTCTTCTTCTTCTTCTTCTTCCTCTTCCACCTCCTCATCCTCTTCTTCTTCTTCTTCTTCCTCTTCCTATTCTTCTTCTTCTTCTTCTTCTTCTTCCTCTTCCTCTTCTTCTTCTTCTTCCTCTTCCTCTTCTTCTTCTTCTTCTTCTTCTTCTTCCTCTTCTTCCTCTTCTTCATCTTCTTCCTCTTCATCTTCTTATACTTCTCCTCCTCCTCCTCCATCTTCTTCTTCTTCCTCTTTTTCATCTTCTACTTCTTATTGTTATTATTCTTCTTCATATTCTTCTTCCAATTCTTCTTTTTCTCCTTCTTCTTCTTCTTTCTCTTATTTTTCTTCTTCTTCTGTTACTTCTTCTACTTCATTATCATCTTCATCTTTTGATTCCTCTTCTTCTTCTTCTTCCAATTCTTCCTTTTTATCTTCTTTCACTTATTCTTCTTCTTCCTCTTTTTCTTCATCTTCTTACTCTCCTCCTTTTTCTTCTTCTTCTATTTCTTCATCTTCTTTCTATTCATCTTCTTCTACTTCTTTCTCTTCATCTTCTTCTACTTCTTTTTCTTTTTTTTTTCTTCTTCTTCTTCTTTTTTTGCCTCTTTTTTTTTCTTCTTCCTTGTTTACCTCTTCTTCTTTTTCTTTCTATTCTTCTTATTTTTTTCCTCTCCTACTTCCTCCTTTTCTTCTTATTCCACTTCTTCTTCTACTTATTTTTCTTCTTCTAATTCCTTTTCTTCTTCTTATTCTTATTCTTATTCTTCTTCTTCCTCTTCATTTCCTCTTCTTTATTCTCTTTCTTTTTCTTTCTCTTCTTTTTCTTCTTCTTCAATCTTTTTTTGTTATTCTTCATCTTAATTCCATTTATTCTTCCTCTTATTTTTTCTCTTGTTCTTTCTCTTCCTCTTCTTCTTCTTATTCTTCTTCATTTTTTTCTTATTTTTCTTATTTTTCCTCTTTCAAACCTTCATCATTATCATCATCATCTTCTTCTTATTTTTCTCCTCCTTATTCTTCTTCTTATTCATCCTCTTCTTTTTCTTCGTCCTCTTCTTTTTCTTCATTTTCATTTTCTTCTTCTTCTTCTTCTTTCTTTCTCTTCTTTTTATTCTTCCACTTATTCTCCTTCTTCTCCAACATCTTCTACTACTTCTTCTTCTTTCTCCTCATTTTCTACCTCTTCTTCTTCTACTACTTTTTCTTCCTCTTCTTCTTCTTTCTCCTCATCATTTTTTTCTTCCTCTTCTTCTTCTTCTTCTTCTCATTCTTCCTCTTTTTTCTCTTTTTATTGTTCTTCTTTTTCTTCTTCTTCCTCTTTTTTTTCTTTTTTTACTTCTTCTTCTTATTCTTTATCTTATTCTTTCTCTTCCATTTTTTTAAATATTTATATTATTATATAAAACTCTCACTTTTCTAGTGGAAATCATTGTTTCAATACTATATTTAATGTTACATGACTTGAGTTTACAACAACAATTAAAACTGCCTAAAACAATACATGCCACATTACAATTACATTACTTTATTAGAATTTTTCATTCCTTGCTTTTTGTGCTTTGGCTTGATCTAGCTTGTTCACTCCATTCTTTTGTTCTCGCTTTCAGATATTAGACTTCTTCTTACAGCATCTTATTTTACAACTCTCTCTTACTATTTGAGGCTTCTGGCCTTTCCTTTTTTCCTCTTGTTCTTTGTCCTCTTTCCAGCTTCTTTTTCCCTTTCAGAATCTTTTTTTCATAAAGATCTTTGTGTTACATTAATTTAATGGCGTCTATCTTCCCATTGCTAAGTAACATGATGCTCCTCCTTTCTTACCTTTTTTTCTTTGTACCCCTTAATGCTATCCTATTTTTGTGATGCAATGTCCAAGATAATTAACATGCCATAATTTCATTCCATAACTACCCTTTCAGCTCATCCACCATTTCACTAAATTAATTCTTTTACAATACAATCATAAAACTTTTTGATTTTCTCTAGAGTTCTTTAACATCAATATAAGTGTTTTTGCTTCCTAATGAAGGAGTTGTATTCCCTAGCTGAGTTCCTACTTTTGCTACTTTTGCTTTGGGTTCCTTCCATTTTTTTACCATTGTATTTTTGTACCTTTTAATCTCTTACCCATTTAGGCTGCTTCCCTTTTTCCTTTTCAACTTTCCATTCTAGTTAATTGAGCTTCTAGTGCCCATAGTGTGCTTTCTTTTTCTCTTTTGTTTCTTGGCCTTTCTTTTCCAGAATTCTCTATCCTTCTAGCTCTATTTCATGCTCTGTCCATCGATGCTCTCTCTTTATTCTACCTTTATGTCTTTTCTCTATTCTCCCTCCTTCTTTCAACTTGTAATGTTGTGTCATTTCGCATATCCCTACTTTAACACTTCTAAGTCTGCCTCATCCCTTCCCTTTCTTTTCTTCTTGTTTTTATTTCATATGTAACAAGATTTATTCTCCTCATTTTCCCCTGAAGCTATATTCTGCAAAAAAAACTTACATAAAACACATGCCACAAACAATGCAATTCATCCACAATTTCTTTTTAGCTTCTCTAGCTTTTTGAAGTTGCCTTGTTCCTTTCTTTCTATCCCTTTTCTATTTCTCTAACTTCACTATTTAGTTGACTTTAGAGTTTCTCTACTTTTTACTTTTCGAGCTACCTCTATCTACCTTAGCCCTTCTCTTTCCTTTCTCCATTTCTTTGTTTCTATTTCACTCAAGCTTCTATCCTTCTCTTTGCTTTGACATGTGGATTATACAATGAAGAGAGCTTCATACAATACAAGCCACATCCATAACCATTATCATTTATTATATTGTATGTCCTTCCATTTGTCCCTTTGCTCCAGCTTTGTGACTTTGATCTTTATCCTCTGTAGCTTTTTGGTATGTCTTGCACATTTCTTTATGCCCCTTAACCATCTCTTTAGTTCCACAAAATCTTTTTTGTTTTTTAAAGATTTTTCTTATGTGACAGTCCTCTTTAATTTTTTCTTGTCTTTTATTCCATTTATAACTAGTGTTCATTCCTCTCTTCTCTTTTTCTTGTAGCTGTACTCTAAAAAGACCTCCTCTAAGTACCTGCCTCTTCCATAGCATCAGAAGGGAACTTGTCCTGCATGTTTTTTTAGGTTGGTCTTACTTGACTTACATTCTTTTCCCTTTTTGATATTTAGAAATTTTATGCTCCCTAGCTTTAATGCACCTCTATATTTATATGGGATGTTACTTCTATTGAATTCTTGCCATCCTCTTTTAAGTCCTTTTTTCGCTAGCCTATCTACTAGCTCATTTTCTTTCCTAAAGATGTGCAAAATTGAGTAGTTCATATCATTCATGATATTTGTAATTTCTTCTATTTATCCCTCATAGCTACTCATCTCTATCTTTTTTGTTACTAAACCAACTAGGAGCTTGGAATCTACTTGCACCAGAATGTCTTTCAAGTTCCTTTTTTTGCATGATTGAAACCCTTTTGATAGCACATTGATTTCTGTATGTAGTGCTGTCCTCACCTTGTAATCCATGATGAATGCTTTATAAGATTTTCAATAGAGTCCCTTAGTGCACCTCCTCCACTAGTTGCTCTCATATCTCTATTGAAACTTTCATCCATATTAAGAGCTATGTTCTATGTTGAAGGCTTATTCCATTAAATGGAAGTAGCCACATGGGCTCTTGGTTGCTTTACCAAGAGCTTCCATAGGTTCAACAAAGCTTTCTATTCTTGTCCATTTTTGGCTTTAATAAGGCTGAAAGCCCAGATGCTCCTTATCTCCATCTTGATCTCTCTTATTATTTTGGTGCTGCACATTGATGTTTCATCAAATCTAATTATGTTCCTTGCTTTCTAGATGTGCCAGATGATAACATGCAGAATATTGCTTCTGAGCCACCTATGTATTTTGTTTTTGGAGTTATCATTGCTCCATTTTTAAAGTCTACTTCTCAAGGTGGTGTAGTTATTATAGATTTGTAGTGAAATCTCCATGTATTTCCATAATTCTGCTACATTGGAGAGGGCTCTCCACATGAATGTGCACTTTTTTTATGGAGCACTACTAGACCAAGGCAATTGATAAATTGGTTGAGTTTTTTTTCTCCTCTTCACCTCGTTTTTGGTTGATTTTAATGTGAAAACACCACAGCCATGGTGGTCAATTTCCAACTCTTCTTTGTTAGCATTGTGTCTGATTCCATCTGCTCCCTTTGTGCTAACATTTTCTTCCATGCTTATGAGGCTTTATTCTACTTATTTCTTTTCCATTATACTTCTTATCGCATTAGAATCATTCCCTATTATCCAATGTTTGCTCTATGCCGCTAGAATTTCCATTGCATTCCATAAGCTCTTTCTTTGTTCTTTAATGTTCTTTGCATAGACCACCGTGATTATACTTTCCTCCTTTTTCCCATGCTAGAAATTACTATTTTCTCTGATTCATTCAAAATTACGATGTTCAGCTTTTCCTTCCACATAATCCATATTTTACTATTTGAATTTGAGAAGCCATATTCAAATCCTAGAATAGTTTTGTATTTCTCCATTTGGTTCTTATCAACTAATGGCTTTGCTAGCATGAATAGAAAAGCTTTGTGAATTTTAATTAGTTTTTTTAATCTATTTCTAGAAGGAGTATTTGCTACCACTCTTATTTTCCAGTATATGTAGTTAAACATCATTTAAAAAGGATCTTGCTTGAGCTCTTCTTGTAGATTTTGAATAATAGTTTTTGTTTGGAATTTTTTTTCATATTTTAAGGCTTTCTCACAAGGTTAGAGTCATCTTTTGATTCCTTGTTCCACTCTACCATTTTCCTCCTTCCCAATTGGTGTACCATTAATTTGAGATTCTCCACTGCCCATTTTTTGTCTTTTATTCTGATTTTGATCTTTTCCAACTCCAAATCATCTTTAAAATATTTGTTTTTCCAGTTTCCTTCCTCTTTGTTCTGTCTCAGTAAAATAAAACATTTTGTTTCTACCTCTATCTCTATCTACTCTAAGTCTTCTATTATTATCTTTTTACTTTCTCCACTTTCCTTCATCCTTATATTGCCCCTTTACTATATTGTTCTTGTTTCCCTTTTCTCTGGGCATAGCCAACTCTTGTGGATTAAGGACTTACTTATGTTGTTGTTGTGTTACCTCATATTCTTCTAGTAAGCATTCCAGAGTTTTTTGAGATGCTATCATGTTCCTTTTTTTGGGCTTTTTCCTTGTTCTCCTTTGTTTGTTGTAATCTTTTGTATGTCAATTTTTGAGATTTTTCTGGTATATTTAAGTTATTCAAATACTCTTCTAGCCCATGTCCTATCATTTTACAGTTTTGGAAATAGTGAGGCAAGTTTTCTGGGATTATATCTTGATAGAAGCCCTCCATTTAGTTAGTGCTATACTAATTCTATGTGGAAGCTGCTTGTGGATGTCAACTTCCACACATACTCTTAGAAGGGTCAAATGGAGCGGGCCGACTCTGGCCCAACATGGTTCAGGCATGCCTGTGCCGACACGACATGCTACAGTGTCGTGCTCGGGACTGTGTCAGGCATAGCCTCAGCATGAGTCGTGTCATGTCAGGTCAAAAGTTTTTGGCCAGCGTGTCATGCCTGGCACATCACAGCATGATGGCCCCATACATCGAGCGATGTCTGGAGAAAAAAATACACCGATACTCGATGGATGAGGCTTGACATGCCCGACGGGAGAGGCTTGGCAGGCCCGACGGGCAACGAAGGAGTGGTGGTGCGGCACCGAAACCCTAGGGTTTTAAAATTTTGACAGACTCAACTAGACTAGAACCAGGATGAACTGAGCCAACCAAACAGATTTTGGGCGGCAGGCCCATGCTAGGCCTATGCTTCCAAATACTGTACCATGCCTGGCACGACAATGCCAGCCCAGTTGGGCATGGAAAAACTGACCCTACCTATTTCATTTAACACATCTACATACTCTAGCTAGGCTTGGTTTGAATAGTAATGCAAAGGGATCATCTCTTAATAGAGATGAGCCCAAACAAGATTCATCTCTTAATAGAGATGAGCCCAAACAAGATTCAATGGACTAGATAAGAAGAAAAAAAAGTAGATAAGGAAAAAAAGAAGAAGAATAGAAAGGAGGAGGAGGATGAAAAATAACAAGAAGATGATGATGATGATGATGATGATGTTGAAGAAAAAGAAGAGGAAGAAGAAGAAGAATAAGATTAAGAAGATAAAGAGGAAGTAGTAGAAGGAGAAGAAGAATAAGAAAAAGAAGAAGAAGAAGAGAAGAAGAAGAAAAAGAGGAGGAAGAAAAGATAAAGAAGTTGAAGGGAAAGAAGAAGAAGAAGATTAAGAAGAAAAAAATGGAAAAAAGAAGATGAAGGAGAAGAAGTAGTAGTAGAAAAAAAAAAGATGACGAAGTAGAATAAGAACTGGAAGAAGAAGTGGAAGAAGAAGAATAAAAAGAAAAAGAAAAAGTGGAAGAAGAATTAGTAGAAGAAAACAAGAAGAAGAAGATGAAGGAATAGAAGATAAAGAGGAGAAAGAAAATAAAGAAAAAGAAGAAGAGAAAAATGTAGTAGAAGAAGATGATGGATAAGAAGAATATGAATAAAAAGAATAACAAGATGAAGAATAAGAAAATAAAAAACAAGGGCAAGAAGAAGAAGAAGAGAAAGAAGAAGAATAAGCACAAGAAAAAGAAGAAAAAAAACATTTGCGCTTTTTTCACAAAACGCTCTCAACTTCTAGAGAGAGAAAACCCCACTTTCTAGAGAGATAAAATCACCATTTTTGTTCAAATAAAGCTCCTCTCAAGCTAAAAATGGAGCAAAATAACTTTATTATTAAAAAATAAGTCTTTTTCCTTGATAACAAAGGAATCTGCGCCTCCTTCACGCACATTCGGAGAAAAAAATGGGAATCCCATTATCATATTTTTAACCAAAGAGATGCATAAGCTAAAGGCGCCTTATGAACACATGCTTGTCGGAAAGTTTTCCCACGGCAGGCCTCGCCCGAGCGACATTCTTCAATTCATCTCCTCTCTAAAGCTCACGGGAAGGGTTAAAATGGCAGATTACGATGCTAAGAATGTTTTTTTACCGTGTTTTTTGAATGAAGATTATTATCATTTATGGCATAGAGGAGTATGGAAAGTTAATGGTTATCCCATGCGAGTGCTGAAATGGACGAAGGATTTCAGTCCAACGGTGGAGGCGCCTCTTGCTCAAGTATGGTTCTCTTTTCCGAACCTCCCTATATATTTGTTTAACGCTCATTCTCTCTATGCAATATCCTCTTGTTTGGGCAAGCCACTGATCCGAGATGAGGCCACAGTGTCAATGACACGGCCAAGTAAGGCTCACATATGTGTGGAGTGTAACCTTCTCACTCACCTACCGAGCAAAATCTGGATAGACGAAGGTGAAGATGGGCAGAATGAGGGGTTTTGGCAAACTGCCATACCCGAAAACTTGCCCTCTTATTGCATAAGCTGTAAAAGGCTTGGACACGATATGGATGAGTGCAAAATGAGAACAGAACAAATAGGAAAGATGCAATGGCAGGAGGGTAGACGAAGAAGGGTAGAGAAATGGATAAAGAGGGAGGAAGGGGTCCCGAAACATGGAAAAATACAAGTTCTAGTGGAGGATGAAGAGGAGAGTAGGAGAGAGAATGGGAGTTATTTCTTAGATATGGAAGAAGGTAAAAGCAATATAGAAGTAAGTATAGAGGGAAGGAATGAGGAAAATAAGGAAGAGGGATGGGAGGAGGTGAAAGCTAGAAGGAAAAGAGGTAGAAAAAAATAAACTTAGAAGGGTGTTAAAGGAAAAAATAGAAGATTATAGTTGGATAGATGAAGACCTCCTAGACTTTCTAGAAGAGGATTCAGAGGTATTTAGTTGCCCCCCATTTGGTTTAGTATAAGCAAAAGAAAAAAGTTATTTAGAAGAGGCGAAGGATGATTTAGCAATGTACGAGGAGAATTGTAAAAAATTCACTAGGGATCAATCTATGGAAGCCATAAAAAGAATGGCCATGCAACTCGGTAGGCAAGAAAAATACAATGAAATACTTTAATCAATTGCACCCAAGAGTGCTAGGAATATGAGAAAATATTTAGATAAGAAATACGAATCAAAATGTACTACTAGATCACAATCTAAATTAGGTTTTAATGGATAGTTACATATATTGTAATATTAGAGGGGTGACAAATAACCTCTCGATAAATAGATTGAAAAGATTGATTAAAACACATAAAATCTCATTGGTTGTTATTGCAGGACCTATGACTCAGCAAGAACAAATAATTAAATATAGTCAAATATTAGGGTTTAATAATTCATTTACTAACCTAAACAGTAAACTCTGGATAATGTGGCATAATTATTTAGATATTGAAATAATAAAAGACACAGAATAGATAGTGCACTTTAAAACGAATAAAAAATCTAAAGACATAATATCAGTAGTATATACTAAAAATGACAAACAATCTAGATTAGTCTTATGGGAAGAAATACAAGAAATAGCAGCAAAAAATTCTCCATGGATTATAGGAGGAGATTTTAATGTAATAAGAAGTTCCTTGGAAAAGAAGGGAGGAAAAACCCCTAACACAACTGCGATGACTCAATTTAATGGGGCGATCTTTAACTCCAACTTGATGGAAATAGACTTCACATGTTCAAATTACACTTGGTGTAATAATTGGCGAAAAAGAGGAGCAATTTGGGCCAGGCTGGACAGAGTAATGTGTAATGCTAAGTGGGTAGCCTTGCACGGGACTACAGGGCTTAGACATTTAAACAGAACTTGGTCAGATCACTCTCCACTCCTCATTTCAATTCACAATAATAAAAGAGGTATCGGAAGATTCAAATTTCAAAACATGTGGGGAAAACATGTAGAATTTGAAAAACTGGCGAGAGAGTCTTGGTCAGAACCAGCATCGGGTAAACCAATGCAGGTTCTAATGACTAAGCTACATAGACTAAAAAAATAGTTAAAATCATGGAATAAAGAAGTTTTCGGAAATATAAATCAGAAAATAAAACAAGTAGAGGAACAAGTGGAAAAGCTAGAAAATGAATATGATAATAAAAATGATGAAGAAATCAGACAAATATTAAATTAGGCTAAAGCTGAATTAAGTTTAAAATTACATGTGGAGGAGATATACTAGAAACAACGAGGAACAATTAAATGGTTAAAAGATGGTGATAGAAACACTAAATTTTTTCATAATATGAGCAAAATAAAAACTCAAAAAAATAAAATTAAAGGTTTAAAAAATAAAGAAGGAACATGGATAGAAAAAGATAAGCAACTAAGAACCCTTTTCGAGGACTTCTTTAAATCCGACTTGTGTGGTCAGATGCCTCATGAAGGGAACTCTTTGATACAAGAGATCAGGGCTTTCATTATAAAAGAACAGAATCAAATGATGGAAAAGGTCCCAAAAGAAGAAGATGTAAAAATAGCAGTCTTTAATCTTGATAAAGATAATGCAGTGGGACCATATGGCTGGAATAATTAATTTTTTCAGCTAAATTGCCCCATTATTAAGAATGATCTAGTTATAACAATTGCTAGTTTTTTTTGCTGGAGCAGATATTCCTAAAGCTTGGGCAAACTCATTTATAGTTTTAATTCCCAAAAAAGAAGCTCCACAGATATGTGAGGATTTTAGACCAATAAGCTTATGTAATGCGATTTATAAGATTTTAGCTAAAATAATTCAAAACAGATTAAGCAATATTTTGCCATTAATAATATCACAAGAGCAAACAGGATTTGTTAAAAATAGACTAATGATTGAAAATATAAGGTTAGCATCAGAAATGATGATAGAAATTTCAACCAAAACAAGAGGTAATAACCTAGTAATCAAGTTGGATTTGTCTAAAGCATTCGATAGGGTGGAATGGGATACACTCTGCTATGTTTTGAGAAAATATGGTTTTTCTGAATTATGGATTGATCTAATATATAGATGTATTTCAAGTATTTGGGTTAGAATCATTACAAATGGTAATATATGTGATGAATTTAAACCAAAAAGAATTCTAAGATAGGGAGACCTGCTATCCCTCTTACTATTTGATATATACCTAGAACTGCTTATTCTTAATTTAAATAAAAGAATGTCAGAAGGGAAAATATTACCTTTTAGACAACCAAAAAAAATACTCCGAGAATAGGTTGTCTGGCTTATGCTGACGTTCTCATAATTTTTACAAATGCAAGTAAAAGATCTATAACGAATCTTATAGAGTTACTACAATTATTTGAATTAGAAACAGGACAGGTTGTAAATAAAAAGAAGTGTCAGTTTATGCTGGCTAAAAAGGCTACAGAGAAAGTGATAAATAAAATTAAAAACATAACTGGCTTCTCACAAAATAAGGAAGCTTTAATATACTTAGGCTATCCAATATATGAAGGCAGATTGAGAGAAGAATATTTAATACCGCTCCAAGATAAAATGAGGAAGAAAATAGTAGGTTGGAAAGAAGATTTATTAGGATTCAGGGGACGGATCACATTAATCTTGCATGTGTTACAAAGTACACTGGTACATATCTTATCTGTAATACACCCTCCGAAGAAATTCATAAATAAATTAGAAACAAAAATGGCAAATTTCTTATGGGGGAAAAAGATGGGAAGCAGAAAATTCACTGGAAAAATTGGGGAGACATTTGCTATCCAAAAGCAGAAGCATGTCTAGGAATAATTACTTTACAGAATATGGCCACCACCTGGGACTGTAAAAGATGATGGAGGCTGAATGAAAATGATAGTCTTTGGGCAAAATACATGAGGGAAAAATATTTAGAACAAAGTAAGCAGCGGCTTAAGCAGGTATCAAATAATTGGACAACTCTGGAAAAATAGGAGATAGTAGAATCACACTCAACATTAAAAAAGAGTGGTTGGAAATGGACCCTCACACCACAAGGTAATTTTGCACTAAAATCAGTAAAGGAATTGATTAGGAAAAAAAACTTGTTCAGCTCATATCTAAATGGGCCTAGAAGGCAGGCATCCCACAGAATATGTGTTCGCTAGCATGAAAAGCAATAGCAAACACATTACCTATGGATACCAATGTACAAAGAAAGGGTATTAAAATGGTATCCAAATGTGAATGCTGCTTTACAGAAGAAGAATCAATGGACCATCTATTTTCAAGAGGTAAAATTGCAATAGAAATATGGAAGAAACTTGAAGAAATTAAACAAATCAGTAATAGAGAGGATGGTTTAATAGAAAGAATTAAAAAAATGGGAAAATGCAACTTCTAGCAACCCTACTAGAAATTGGCTTAATAAGAATTCACCACATTTAATAATATGGTGTCTATGGAAAGATCGCAATAGGATTAGATTTGAAGGAAAGAAATTGGATTCAAATGATATAGTACAAGAAATAAGGCATGAAGTAAGTAACATATCAAATATTAAGCTTATTAAAGTAGATAAACTAGCTACAGATAAGAAAGCGGAGAGGGAATGGGATCTTAATATAAAAATAATCAAACAATACTGGGCAAAAAGCATTAGTTGGGATAGGCCCCCTGAAGAAAAACTCTCTTTAAACACGGATGAGAGTTTCAATAGGAACACTGGAATAGCGCGGGGAGGTGGGATAATAAGGGATACTAAAGGTATAGTCATGAAAGCATTTACCTCGGTTAGTGTAGCAGACTCAACTCTACAGTCTGAAATTAGGGCATTAAAAATAAGTTTAAATGTATGTAAAAAATTAGAATATAAAAATATTCAAATACAGGTAGACTCAATGTTATTAGTTAATTTAGTAACAACAAGAATATCTCTTTGGAAATATGAAGAAGAAATAGAAATAATATTGAATCTTATAAAAGAACTGGATGCATCAATTCTGCATATATATAGGGAGGCAAACACGCCGGCAGACAATCTTGCTATGATAGTCTCGGAAAAAGGAGAGACAGAATACGATGAGGATTCTATGCCGGAGAAATTAAAAGGTTTAGTGAGATTATACAAGATAGATTTTCCTTACGTAAGAGTTAGGAAGGAAAGAATTTGGGTTAAATTTTAAAAATAGAAATTAGATCAAACAATTTAAATAGAAGCAAGAAGATAGGTTCTAAAGTAGGGGAATTCTTGGGAAACATGGGATGTATATGTGTTTGTTTTCTTAGCAGTGCAGTGCTCTACTTGAAGTTACAGAAAATTCAGAATGGAGACATTGGGTGGCAAGATTTGTTGATTGTGTACATGCATAGGACTGTGTCTTTGTTGTTATTCTATGTTTCAGTTTATGTAATGTTTATGTAATTGGAGAATGGAGTCTGTTGCAAGGTCATGTGTTAATTTATACGGATGTTAGAGCATTAGGATGTGGGTGTATATGATAGGATCTGCTGGCATTTAAAGCTGGAAATTCCAGAAAAAGTAGAACACAAATTGAAGATTTCCAAGGATCAAATCATTACCTCAATGCGCCCAAGAGGAATTGAATTAAAAGTGGCTAAAGTAGATAAAGTGGAGCACATAGATATTGGAACTCAGCAGCAAATTCCAGGTACAAATGTGAGATAAAACCCTATGTTGGAATGTTTTTTTTTGGCTGTAGGAAATAGTATAGAAGCTAAAGCTAAACAAGGAGGAGCAAGAGAGGGACACTTAATCTTAAAAGTAGAAGAGAGTGAATAAAAGGAGCATCAAAAATAAAATATGGGGACAAGTAAAAATGCAAAATAAGTGTCTGTATGGAGATAAACAAATAAACAAAAGGAGCTTCAAGATAGCAATATGGAGACACTTTTGCACAATAAGTGCCCGTATATAGAAGCTAACATTAGATTAGAATTCATTTACTATTTCTAAGTTAGCTAGGAATGAGATAAGGGTGTAAGGGGGTTAAAGGGTAGATTCTAGTTTGTAAAAATGGTATGCCTCCGCCAAAAGAGAGGGTTATTAATTAATAAACACCTTTAAAAATAAAGAAGAAGAAGAATAAGAAGAATAAGTACAAGAAAAAGAAGAAGAAAAAGAAGAAGAAGCACAAGAAGAAGAAGAAAATGATGATGATGAAAATGAAGAAAAAAAAACTAGAAAATAAAAATAATAAGAAGAGCAAAAGGAAGAAGAGGAACAAAAATTATAATAATAAGAAGAAATAGATTGATGATAAGAATAAGAAGAAGAGGAAAAAGGAGAATGAGAAGAAGAAGAAGAAGAAGAAGAAGAAGAAAAGGAGGAGGAGGAGGTAGAAGAAGAAGAAGAAGAGAAAAAAAAAAGAAAAAGATGATGATGAAGATGGAAAAAGAGGAGGAGAAGGAAGAAGAAGAAGAAGAAGAAGAAGAGGAGGATGAGGAGGAGGAAGAAGAACAATAAGAAGAAGAAGAAGAAGAGGAGGAAGAAGAGGAGGAAGAAGAGGAAGAAGAAGAAGAAGAATGAGAAGAAAAAAAAGAAGAAAAATAAGAAGAATAAGAAGAAGAAAAATCTTCTCCACTTCTAGATAGGAAAATAATTCTAGAGAAAGAAAATATATTTTTATAGAGATAGAAAGTTAGTTTTGTAGTGAAAAATGGATGAAAATCTCAAATTCATGGATATAAAATTGTGTATTCTATTAGGTGAGCATGGGTTTCCTAAAATTTTGAATTTGGCAATCAGGGTAAACAAATTTGTAAAACTTCTCAACTTTGCTCTCGTTAAAAAATTTTCTCATGGGTAGATGAGTATGGAAGCCATTAAAGGTTTCATAGTCTCTCTCAAGGCAAGCAACCCCTATCATTATGTTTAACTGTCTTTTCTAGAACATGTGAGGCATAGTTAACCCCCTTTAAATAAATAGATTTAAAAAGATAATAAAATTGCATGCACTTTCTATATTGATGATAGTTGAGCCGATGGTTGGAGTGGAGCAGTTGAGCAAGTTTAAAACTATGCTAGGTTTTGACAATGGTTTCGCAAACACAACAAGCATAATAATGGTTTTCAGAAGAACATGATCAATCTACTACTTCGACTCCAATTAGAGTAAATTATGAGTTTCATCTTGGAGAATAACCCTAAATGTATTATCTTAGTTGTGTATCTAAAGAACTCCAAAGTAGCTCGTAGTGAGTTTTCGACTGAAATTGAGAAGATATCGGCTCTGAAGGTGCCATGGATTTTTGGGAGTGATTTTAATATTATCAGAAACTCTTCGTAAAACAAAGGGGGCAAATGCCAAATAGCCTAGGTATGTCTAATTTTAACAGCATAATTGAGAATATTAGTTTGATAGAAGCAGATTTCCTAGTTACGGCATTCACTTGGTGCAACAACTGGGATGGCAAAAAGACAATCTGGGCTAGGATGAATCGTGTCATTGGTTAATAGCTCTTGGATTGACCTTTACAGTAGCACACAGTTGGGATATCTAAATAGAACCTACTCGAAGCATAATCCCATGCTCGTTTAGGTAAAAATGCACACTATTGTTAGGAGGGTAAATTTTAGATTCCAAAGAATGTAGGGGCTGCAAAATGATTTTTTGAAAATTGTGGAGGCCTCTTGAAAATAGATGGCAACGGGCACTCCTATCCAAATTTTCTCTTGCAAACATAGGAGGCTAAAGTACTTAGTTTCATTCTTGAATAGGTACAATCTTTGGTAATATTTATAAAGAAATTGAAGTGGCGGAGGAAGAGGAGGCAAGACATGAGTTGAGTGAGTCAAAAGCATAGCTTAGGCTAAAATTATGGATAGAAGCATTATTTTGGAGGCAAAAAGCAAAAAATAAATGTTTAATATAGGGTGAAAAAATGCAAAAATGTTCTAAAGGACTGTTAAGGTGAGATAGTAGAAATTTCAGATAAAAAGGTCCAAAAACACACTAGGGGAATGGGTGGAAAGTGAACAAGAATTAAAACTGCTAATAAAAGGAGCATTTCTAGGACAAGCTATGCTCGGAGGGAGGGAGAGCTGGCGAATCACTTTTACAATGTATTTTTCCAAAAATACTGGCTCAAGACAATGAAATGCACACAACAATCCCGGGAGAGTAAGAAATAAAAGAGGTGGTTTTTTGAATGGATAAAGGCAATGCAGTAAGCCCATATGGTATGAACGTTGATTACTTTCAATTGTGTTGGAGAATTATTAAAGAGGATCTCTTGAAAGCTATAGTCTACTTCTTCTGTGGGGCTGAGCTAACCAAAGCTATACTAAATGCCTCATCGTGCTCATCTCTAAAGTGGAGAGCTCACAACTTAGTGAATACTTTAGACTAGTTAATCTATGTAATATTTCTTATTAAATCATTTCTAGAATTTTGCAAGTTAGGATCAGCATAATCCTTCTCCAATTACTCTCGTAAGAAGCATAATGCTTTCATAAAGGAGAGGTCGATGGTGAAAAACATAAGTCTGGAAAATATAATATTTAAGGTGAGAGGAAGGAAGATTAGGGGTCACAATGTGGCCATTAAACTCAAGCTTTCTAAGACCTTTGATAGGGTCGAATGAGATGTATTATGCTTCACCATGAGATGAATGAATCTTCTAAAGCATCATTAATGCATGGATTGATATCTTGATTAATGGAAAGCCAAGCGGGGAATTCAGACTTAAAAAAGGATTGAGACAAGGTGATCCACTCTTCCCCCCTCTCTTCATTTTATATATAAAAATTCTGCTAGAAAAATTTTTCAAGCATACTCAAACCAGAAAAATCTTGCCTTTCTCAAAGCCAAGAAACACCAGTACAATCATGCACCTTGTTTATGTGTATGACGTGTTGATTTTCACTAATGGTAGTAGAAAATCCTTGCTAAACCTCATGTGCCTACTATAGAAGTTTGAAGAGGAAACAGGTCAAAAGATAAATGAAAAGAAGTTCCAATTCATCATTACAAACAAAGCTCCTACTCAAGTAGCTCAAATGATAAATAATGTAATGGGATTTAGGTAAAAAAAGGGCATGATCCTTTATTTAGCATGCCCAATCTATTAAGTCAGAATGAAGGCAAGCTATTTTGTGTTCTTGGTTAACGCCATTCAAAAAGAAATTGTGGGTTGGAAAGAAGAACTCCTAGGATTTGGGGGAAGAATCACCATAATCATGCATGTGCTGCAAAGTGTTATAACAACACATAACCTGAGGGCGATCCAACCTCCAAAGGCAATCATAAATCGGATAAAAAAAAAGTTTTCCAACTTTTTTTGGGGAAAAAAGGATGGAAAGGCAAAGCATCACTGGAAGAGGTGGGAAGAACTATGTTTTCAAAAATAGAAAGCTAGTTTAGGCTTTACAAGCTTAAAAACTATGGCAGAATCTCATTCTTGTCGAAGATGTTGGTGACTAAAGAAAGGTAAAGAATTATGGACAAGTTTATCATAGCAAAATTCTATTTTAACAGTAATTTTAATACCCAAAAAAGAGGAGCAACTCTGGTGTCATATTGGAGTCAAATGAGAGAATAGAGTGTGCTGGTAGATACACATTTTAAATGCATGAAACACAGCTGAATATGGATGTCATGTGCAGATGATGTCTTCTCCATCAAATCTATAAAAGAAAAGATAAGGAAAATGAAGGAGGTCTCATCCTTGACACAATGGGTTTGAGAAAGGTTAGCCCCAAACAATATATTGGTATTGATGTGGAAACTGATGACCAATATGGTACTGCTAGATGTTACAATCCAAACTAAAGGAATTAGCCTGGCATCCCAATGTGGATACTGTCTAAATTCAAAAGAAGGTAGAATCATCTATTTTCTAAGGGTGATGAGGCTCAAGAAAACTGAAATAACATGGAAAAAATTTTTGTAGATCAAGATTTATTCTTCTTCTATGCAAAACCACCTTCTAAAATGTAGGAATCATAGGTCCTTAAATAAAGTCATCACTTGGCTCCATAAAATTCTACAGCATATAATATTATGGAACATCTGAAAAGATCGCAATAGATATAAATATGAAGGATCTCCAATGAATATTTTTAATATTATGATGGCAATAAATAAGAGAGAAAATGTCAGCACTCTCTTAGGCAAAGCCTTTAAAGATACTAAAAATGAAATGGATCGCAAACTTCTGAAATGTGGAATCTTTCTATTGAATGGCTATTACATTCTCCACAGTTATGGTTCAGCTGGAAAAAACTCTCACTGAAAAAATGGCTTTGAACATAAATGATAGCTTCACAATAAAAACCGGTCTTATAGGGGGCAAGTGGTTCTTAGAAACTCAACTAGAAAAGTTATACTAGCTTTCTCAGGTCCACACACAGCATCCTCGGCCCTTCAAGCTGACGTTAATGCTTTGCTGAAGGAGCTCTAGATGTGCTTGGAACATGAATACAAGGATATTCATATTCAAGTAAATTCGAAGCTGCTCGTCAGTTTAATCAAAAACTAACATTGTTATGTGGGAACATCAAGATGCGAATGATAAAATTCAGAGGATAATGGAAGAATTGGGGTGCACGGTTGTGCATATATATAGGAAAGCAAACAGGATGATAGAAGGTTTGGCTAGAGCTGGAGGCTTGGTCTGTAATATTTCCTATATGGGATTTATTCAACAGGAACTCAATGGG
Organism: Sapria himalayana; assembly: GCA_029783825.1. Classification (NCBI taxonomy): domain Eukaryota; kingdom Viridiplantae; phylum Streptophyta; class Magnoliopsida; order Malpighiales; family Rafflesiaceae; genus Sapria; species Sapria himalayana. The sequence goes on from JAREIK010001290.1 coordinate 312,137, forward strand.
GTTGCAAGGCTGGATAATATAAGTGTTCCTTCTTTTGGTGTGTCTAAACTGGTAGGAGCCTTGATGCAAGCACTATTTTTTGAGGGAGCTTAGTAAATAAGTATAATAAAATGGATGATATCCTGCTTAGAAGCAATGCCATAAATCGGGAAGGTACAACTCCCGATTAGGCAAGGTCGAGGATTTATACTATATCTACAGGGGTTTTATGGCTTTATAGTTATTTTCCTCCTTTATTAAAAAAAAGAAACAAGAAGTTGCATGGCCTTTTATCTTATATTTGTGCTTAATTTAGAATGAAAGAGAGTTTCTTCCTCTCTGCTCTGATTTTTCTTAAATGAACTGAATACTAATATGTAAGTTCTGGCTCTTGGTGTTCGAACTAAAGCAAAAGGGAGTGGATGCAATTCAATGCTGGGGTGTTCTTGGTGTTCGAACATGTATCTTTTCTTACAGCTTTCTAGTTGCTGGAATAATAGCGGTGACTTTTTCTGATGAAAAACAAGAAGAGAATGGCCACATTCTGCCATACTAGTTGTACTATGCAAGTCTAAGGTATTGGTTTTCTTTGTGCTTGAACTATATGTATTGCTAGACTATGCAGTGAATTGGGTGGAGAATTATGCAATGCTGTGTGAGAATTCTTGGCTATTATTACATTAAGTGCTGGCTATTTCTGGATGATCTAATAGGATTTTGCACGAATTATGATTTGGAGGCAAAAGCTGGTTTTATGTCGTAGCAGAGATAGCATATAGAGCTTGGTTGGCAATGCCTTATTCTAGGGTTCCTGTCACCATTGCATGGGTTTTAGTGGATGCACCATGCTCATTTATATGTATTGTAAAGGGAAGTGCAAGAGGTATTTTAATCATGCTTGTATGCATTGCTGGATTGTCCAGTGTATGGGGCAGAGAATTCTGCAATGCTATGTGAGAATTATTGATTGTTATTAGATTCTCTGTATGTTTTCGATAGACGATGTGATAGGATTTTGCATGAATTATTATATGGAGGCAAAAGCTGGTTTTTATGGCAGTAGAGATCACATATGGTGTTTGGTTCGCAGAGCCCTATCCTGGGGATCATGTCATCACTGCATAGGTTTCTATGGATGCACCATGCTTATGTATTGTAAGGGAAAGTGCATGTGCTTTTTTAAACCATGCTTGTATTTCTATATTTATTGTTGAAATGTGCAGTTTATGGGATAGAGATAGAGAATTCTGCAATGTTGTGTGAGAATTCTTTGATGTTATTACACTCTATAGGCAATTGCTGGATGATGTGATATGATTATTCATAAATTATTATATCGAGGCAGAAGCTCGTTTTGTTTTCTTTAGCAGCAAAGATCACATATGGTGCTAGTTGGCAGAGCCTAATTTAGGGGTTCCTGTCACCACTGCATGGGTTTTTGGTTCTAAATGGATGCACCACAATCTGGTGATGGTGAGGAAGCAAAAAGTTGGAAAGCTCAAGCTTTCAAATTGCATATATGAAGAGATTGGTCTGCAGAGCTTAAAGCTGGAATCAAAAAGAAAAGTCAAGAAATGCAAGGGACAGCAATGATGCTAGTTCCATTAATAAAGGATGCAAGGGGGCCAGGATAGCATTATCTAAGGAAGGAATGCGAAGACTAGGACTTCAGCGCATGGGATTGGAGTGCAATCCTTTGGATGCTTAAAGATTAAAGAAGCTGGAGGGTAATTAATGGCATAAATTTTATGTTGTAATTTTGCTGTAAAGGAAATACGTCTTCTAGTTTTTTTTGGTCAATAATTGTAATGAGTTTCAACAAGAAGTATAGACGTGTTAAGTGTTATAGAAATTTATTATATGTAACGGTTTTTTTCTGCCTAGAAGTGAGAGTTTTATAAAGATATATAATGAAAAAAGTGTTTCTTTTTAAAAAACAAAAAAAACAAGAAGAGTAAGAAGATGAAGTGATGAAGTAGAAGAAGAAGAGGAGAGAGAAAAAGAAGAAGAAGAAGAAGACGAAGAAGAAGAAGTGATGATAATGATGATGAGGGGGGGGGGTAGTAGAAGAAGAAGAAGAGGACGAGGAAAAAATGCAAAAGAAAAAGAGGAAAAGAAGAAAATGAAAAGAAAAAGAAGAAGAAGAGGACGAGGAAAAAATGAAGAAGAAAAAGAGGAAAAGAAGAAAATGAAAAGAAAAAGAAGAAGAAGAAGTAGTAGTAGAAGAAGAAGAGGAGGAGGAGGAGGAGGAGGAGGAGGGGGAGAAGAAGAAAAAGAGGAAAAGAAAAAGAAGAAGACGACAATACAGAAAAAGAATAAGAAAAGAAGAATAAGAAGAAGAAAATGAATAATAAGAAGAAAAAAAGAAGAAATAGTCGTAGTAGAAGAAGTAGAAGAAGAAGAGAAAGAAGAAGAGAAAAAAAATGAAGAAGAAGAATATGAAAAGGAAGAGGAAGAAAAATAAGAATAGGGATGAGAAGAATAAGTTGAAAAAGAAGAAGAAGAAGAAGAAAAGGAAAAAAATAACAAGAAGAAAAAGAAAAAGAAGAAAAGAGGAATAAGAACAAGAAGAAAAAGAAAATGAAAAAGATGAAGGAGAATAAGAAGAAGAGGAGGAGGAGGAGGAGGAGGAGAAAGAAGAAAAAGAGGAAGAAAATAAGAGGAAGAAAAAGAAGAAGAGGAAAAAGAATAGGAAAAAGAAGAGGAAGAAGAAAAAGAAGAAGAAGAGCGAAGAAGAGAAAGAAGAAGAGGAAGAATAGGAAGAAGAGGAAGACGAGAAGAAGAATATGAAGAATAAGAAGAAGAAGAAGAAGAAGAAGAGGAAGAGGAAGAAAAGGAAGAAGAAGAAGAAGAAGAAAAAGAAGAAAATGAAGAAAAAGAAGAGGAAGAAGAAGAGGAAGAAAAATAGTAAAAAGAAGAAGAGGAAGAAGATGATGATGAAGAGATAAAAAAGGAGAAAAAAGAAGAGGAGGAAAAAAAAGAGGAGGAAAAAAAAGAGGAGGAAAAAAAAGAGGAGGAAAAAGAAGAGGAGGAAAAAGAAGAGGAGGAAGAAAAAGATGAAGAAGAAGAAGAATAGGAATAATAAAAAAAAGGAGAGAAAATCTTCTTCTTCTTTGTAACACTCAACTTTAGAAAGAGAAAATCTCAATTTTTAGAGAGAGAAAATCACCATTACTGATCAAATCAAGCTCCATTCATGTGGAAAATGGAGCAAAGGGACTTATTATCAAATAAAAAGTTTTTTGCTTCAATATTGAATGAACCCGTGCCTCCTCTTCCTTCGTTCGAAAAAATAAACGGGAACCCCATAGTTATCTTCTCCACGAAGGAGATACAGAGGCTCATAGAGCCATTTGAACACACGCCTATTCGAAAATTCTCCCAAGGTAGACCACGAGCACAAGAACTACAAGCGTCTATTTCTTCGTTGAAGTTTAAGGGGATGGTGAAGTTCGTAGATTTTGACACGAAACATGTTATCTTGCAGTGCTACATGGAGGATGATTTTCAAATGTTATGGCTAAGAGGATTATGGCAGGTAAATTGTTTTCCTATGTGTATTTTGAAGTGGACAAAAAACTTCAGTCCACAAGAAAAACCTCCCATTGCCCCGGTATGGTTTTCTCTCCCCAATCTACCATTATTTCTATACAGTAAGCATGCATTGTATGTGATTTCTTCTTGCTTGGGGAAGCCGATGCTTTGGGATGAGGCAACAGCCTCTATGACTAGGCCAAACAATGCTCGAGTATGTGTGGAGTGCAATTTGCTTGCACTGCCACCCACAAAAATATGGATAGGCAGTGGAGAAGGTGAACTGAGAGAGGGGTTCTGGCAGATTGTAATACCCGATAACCTACCATTTTACTGCCTAGCATGTAAAAGGCTAGGACATGATATGGATGAGTGCAGGCTGGGGGTAGAAGATAAGGGGCATGAGGGTAGAGGAAGAAAGTATTGGATTAGGAAGGAAGAAGGAAAACATAAGGATAACTATAAAGAGAAGCAGGAGGGAGGAGAATTGCACACAACTTTAGTAATAGAGGAAGGCCAAGATAGGAGGAAGGCCAAGATAGGAGTAATGAAAAGAGAAAATTAATATAGGAGGGATGAAGTAACAGAAATATAGGGGCAGAATTAGAGGTAGGAAAAGAGGGGTGAGAGGAGAGTGAAAAAGATGAAGGTTGGGTGGAAGTAAAAAGAAAAAGAAAAGGGGAAAAAAGGTTTAAATCGAGGAGGGTTTTAAAGGAGAACTCGGAGGATCTCAGCTGGATGGATGAGGATCTTCTGGTCTTTCCAGAAGAAGACTCAGATGTGTACAGCTACCTTCCACTAGGAAGGGAAGAAGGAAATTGGGAGGGAGAAATTAGTAAGTTAAAAGATGATTTAGAAATGTATAAAGAAGATATGGAAAGACTCACGAGGATTCAAGCCATGGAAGCCATAAAAAAATGGTTGTGCAACTTGGACAGCAGGAAGGATATAAAGAAATTATGCAAATGACTCATGACGTATACAAGTCCACAAGGAATAGGAAGAAACATCTAAATAAGACATATGAGTCTAAGTGTACAACAAGAGCTCAAGTAAAGTCGAGATTCAATGGATAGATATCTTTATTGGAACATTAGGGGGGTGGAAAATAACCCTTCAATAAATAGATTAAAACTATTAATAAAAGCCCATAGAATACCCCTAGTAATTATAGCAGAACCAATGGTTCAGAAAGAACAATTAACAAAGTATCGTGAATTATTAGGATTTAATAATGCATATGCTGACATAAATAGTAAGCTTTGGATTATGTGGCATAACTATATAAATATTGTAATAATAAAAGACACATATCAAGTAGTTCACTTTAAAACAAATCAAGATTCAGAGGCAATAATCTCTGTAGTTTATGCTAAGAATGCTAAAAAAGATAGATTTGAATTATGGAAGGAGATGCAAGAAATAGCTAAAAAAGATACACCATGGATTATAGGAGGAGATTTTAATGTAATTAGAATTGAAAAGGAAAAAAGAGGAGGAAAAGCTCCGGATAAAATTGTTATAACACAATTTAATGATACAATTGTGAATGCTAATCTTATGGAAGTAGATTTTACAGGATTAAGATATACTTGGTGCAATAACTTGCGAAAAAGAGGAGCAATCTGGGCAAGATTAGATAGAGTCCTGTGTAATGCAAAGTGGATAGCCTCTCAAGGAGCCACAGGGCTGAGACACTTAAACATGACCTGTTTGGATCATAGCCCTTTGCTCATAACAAGCCATGATAATCAGTGCATGATAAGTAGTTTTAAATTTCAAAATATGTAAGCAAAGCACATAGAATTTGAAAATGTGGTGAAAGAGTCCTGGACAGAGCTAGCAATAGGAAAGCCTATGCATGCTCTATTGCTTTAGATTAAAAATAGTTTTAAAATCATATAATAAAGAGGTTTTTGGAAACATAAACCAAAAAATAAAGGAGATGGAGGAGGAAGTGGAAAAATTAGAATTAGAATATGAGAATACTCAAAATGAAGATATCAAAAAAGAACTAAGTAAAGCTAAAGGCAAACTGAGACTTAGACTACATATGGAAGAAATTTTTTGGAAATAGTGAGCAAAGATTAAATGGCTCAAAGATGGGGATAAAAATATAAAATTCTTTCAAAATGTGAGTAAAATTAAAGCTCACAAAAACAAAATAAAAGGTATACAAAACAAAGAAGGAATTTGGGAAGAGAATGAAGAGAAAATAGGAACCCTCTTTGAGGATTTCTTTAAATCTCATTTATGCGACAAAGGGAAACATGAAGATGATTCTTTAATGAATGAATTAAAAGCTACTATTACTAACGAAAAAACAATAAGATGGTGATGATTCCGACTGAAGAAGAAATTAAAAATGCCATTTTTGGTCTTGATAAGGACAGTGCATCAGGTCCAGACGGCTGGAATAATTATTTCTTCCAGGTCAATTGGCATCTGATTAAAAAGGATCTCATTAATGTAGTTCAAGTTTCTTTGTAGGTGCAGACATACCCAAGGCATGAGTGAAATCATTTATTGTATTAATTCCAAAGAAGGAATCACCACAGAAATGCGAGGATTTTAGGCCATTAGTCTATGTAATGCTCTCTATAAAATTCTAGCTAAAATATTACAAAATAGGTTAAATGTTATATTGCCACATATAATATCTCAAGAACAAACAAGTTTTGTTAAGAATAGGCTAATGATTGAAATTATAAAACTTGCATAAAAAATGATGATGGAATTAGCTATAAAAACAAGAGGGAAAAATTTAGTAGTAAAATTGGATTTGTCTAAAGCTTTCGCATGGTGGAATGGGACACACTCTGCTTTGTTATGAGGAAATTTGGGTTCTCTGAAACATGCATTGATCTAATATATATATGCATATCTAGTGCATGGGTAAAAGTTATTATAAATGGAAAGATAGGAGATGAATTTAAGCCAAAAAGAAGATTAAGACAAGGAGACCCATTCTCTCCTTTATTATTTGATATTTATTTAGAATTACTAATTCATAATTTAAATAAAAGAATGGTGATAGGGAAGATTATTCCATTTAGGCAACTTAATAATACTCAAAGAATAAGTTATTTAGCTTATGCAGATGACCTTATGAATTATAATATTCTCGAATGCAAGCAGAAAATCACTGAGGAATTTAATGGAGCTTTTACAAGAATTAAAGGCAGGAACGAGGCTAATGGTAAATAAAAAGAAATGTTAGTTTTTATTAGCAACAAAAACTATAAAAAAAATTGCAAGCAAGATAAAAAGTATCACAAGTTTCATTCAAAATAAAGGGGCGTTAATGTACTTAGGCTGCCCGATATATGAGGGTAGATTAAAAAAGAAGTATTTAATAGTACTTCAAGATAAAATAAGAAAGAAAATAGTAGGCTGGAAGGATAATTTATTGGGATTTGGAGGAAGCATCACATTAATTACACATATACTACAAAGTACGTTAGTACATATTTTGTCAGTCATTCACCCTCCTAAGAAATTTGTTAGAAAATTGGAAATGGAGATGACTAACTTTTTATGGGGGAAAAAATATGGGAGGCTAAAGCTTCATTGGAAGAACTAGGAAGATATGTGTCAACCAAAAGATGAAACGGGCTTGGGCATTTCTAGTCTTCAAGACATAGCCACAGCATGGGACTGTCAAGGCTACTGGAGACTAAAAGAAAGTGACAGTCTATGGGAAATGTATATGAGAGCTAAATATGAAGGGGAAAACGTCAAGAGCTTGAAGAGGGCCTCGAAGAATTGGAAAGCAATGGAAAAATAGAAAGAATTAGTGGATTCACACTCAATAATGAAAAAGAGTGGCTGGAAACAGACACTGAATCTGCATGGTAATTTTACTCTTAAATCAGCAAAAGAATTAGTTAGAAGGAAAAAACTAGTACAAACAATTTTTAAATGGGCCTGGAAGATAGATATTCCGCAAAAAATGTGCTCGCTTGTATGGAAATCTCTTTTCAATGCCTTACCACAATAACATTCAAAGAAAAGGCATAACAATGGCTTCTAGATGTTACTTCTACTTTGATGCAGTAGAATCTATTGATCATTTATTCTCTGAAGGAAAAATAGCAGTTAAACTATGGAATGAGCTAGAAGAAACAAATCAGATTAGATCTAAATAAGAAGGGCTAATAGAAAGAATTAAAAAATGGGAAAGAAAAAATTCACAAAGCCCTATTAGAAACTAGCTAACCCAAAATCTCCCACATGTAGTCATCTGGAGCCTATGGAAAGCCCAAAACAAAAGCAAATATGAGAAAATAGGAATGAATTCTATTGATATAGTAAAAGATATTAGAAAGGAAATAAGTAATATATCTAGTTCAAAGCCTATTAAAGTTGAGAATCAAGATAAAGATAGAGTAGTGAGAGACACATGGTCACTTGCCACTAATAAAATTAAGACTTATAGAGTAAGAAGTATAAAATGGAAGAAACCCCCTGAAGGCAAGTTATCTCTTAATACTGATGGAAGTTTTAACAGGGATATAGGGGCAGGAGGAGGAGGAGGAGTAATAAGTGATTCTTAAGGAATGATTATAAAAGAATTTACTATATTTGGTAGAGCTTCTTCAGCCCTTCACTCGAAAATCAATGCTTTGAAGAAAGGGCTATATGTCTGTAAAGACATGGGATTTTAAAATTTGCTAATACATGTTGACTCTAAGTTGATAGTGGATTTGGTGTTTAAAAGAATAATATTATGGAAGTTTGAAGAGGAGATTTAGATAATAACAAATCTCATTAAAGATTTAAATGCAAATATTTCTCATATATATAGGGAGGCTAATGCACTAGCTGATGGTCTGGCTAGAATATGAGCGGCCAAAGGAGAAAAAGAATATGATGAGAGAACTATACCAGAAAAATTAAATGGTTTAGCAACACTGGATAAGCTTTCATTCCCTAATCTAAGAAAAAACAAGGTAATAGGAAAGTTGGCAGGAAACTCTAGTAAAGTAAACATTAAATTATTGTTATAAAGGTTACCTATTTAATCTTAAAATATAAATTGAAATTTTGTGGCAAGGTGTTGTATAGTTGTTTGTGCAGGGGTTGTTTATTTTGCAGGTAAAGAAAGATGCTCAAATAAAGCGTAATAGTTATCGAAGTTTAAAGAAAGGGAGGGAATTTCTAATGCATTATCTATTTTAATTTTCTGGATTTTAATGAGGTAGGAGTAGAACATATTCTGCAGGAGTCTGTAAACATTTAATAAGAGGTGAGGAGGTGTAGGGGTCAAGTGTGAAATATAGATGGAGACATGTAAGCTACTGTTCATAAATGAGTAAAGCGGAATAATGTTGCTGCCTAGGAAAAGCATCAGATGGAGGCATTAAAGCTACTATCAAGCTCAATAAAGGGAAGAGCAAAGTGATTTGAAAGAATGAAACAAAATGGAGGCATTAAAGATTTCGGGCAGAAATGGATAACAATTCAACCGGGGGAAAAAAGTAGCATGGTGGCACAACTATTATAACTATCTTAATTTCTTTTCTCTGGTTGAATGATGCAGGAATGAGTGCCCGAAATAGGAATCATGTATAAAAGATTGCAGAAAAGTGAAAGAAGTTCGGTGGCAAAGATATAGAGGCTGATTAGTGTTGGCTTCTGAGTGTTTGTCAAGTGTTTGGAGTGTGTAAAGAGGTCTGCTAAGCTTGTCAAGCTAGGCAAGGAAGGGCGGTCTGTAAATGTAAGTGAGGTATGCTGTTAAGTTAAAATGAAGTCTGTCTAGTATTTGTAGAAATGTCAGAGTCAAATGTAAAGATCTGCTGAGTCTGTCGAGTTTGGCAAGGGAGGGTGGTCTGTAATTTAAGATAGGTGAAGAAAGGGTGGTTTGCTGTAGAGAAAAATCGAACTGATGAAAAATGCAGTCGGTCCACTGTACACACACAAGAGTACAGTAATTAGAGTCAAATGTAGTCTGTTTGTAGAAATGTTAGAGTACAGTAAGAGGAGGTAAATATAGAATCTATCTAATTAGAGTCTCAAGGGATGAAAGAGGAGTTTGCACACACAAAAGAAAAGCTACAACAGGAGCTTAAGCAGTGAAAGATGTATGGTCAACGGGAAGGCAAAGAGGCAAAAGAAAAGGCAAAAGAGGGCTAGAAAAGATATCAAAAAAGATTGTCATTCCAATGACAATATGTTGGCATCAGCGGAAAAATAATAAGGCCACATAAGCCTAGCATGAAAATCAACCCAGCAAAAGTCTAGCATGAGAATAATGATAAAAATAATGTTGTAAAAATATATTTAATATTGCATAACCATTTTGTTTTATTTAGTTAAGAAAGGGTGTAAAAGGGGCAAGGGTAGAAGTAGGTTGTAAAAATGGTATTCCTCCGCCAAAGAGAGGGTCATATTAATAATAAAACAAATTAAAAAAAGGAAAAATAAGAAGAAGAAGAAGAAGAAGAAGAAAAAGAAGAAGAAGAAAAAGAAAAAGAAGAAAAAGAAGAAAAAGAAGAAAAAGAGGTAGAAAAGGAAGAATAGGAAGAAGATGAGGAAGATGAAGATAAAAAAGAAAAACATAAAAAGAAGAAAAAGAAGAAGAACAATAACAATAACAACAAGAAAAAGAAGAAGAGGGGGAAGAAGAAGAAAGAAAAAGAAGAAGTAAAATTGGAATTCAAAGAAGAAGAAGAATATGAATAGGAAGAAGAAGAAGAAGAAGGATAAGAAGAAGAGGAGGAGGAGGAAGAATAAGAAGAAGAAAATGAAGAAGGACAAGAAGAATGAGAAGAAGAATAAGTGGAATAAGAAGAATAAGAAGAGGAAAAAGAAGAAGAATAGGATGTTGAAGAATAAGAATAAGAACAATAACAATAAGAATGAGAAAAATAAGAGTAAAGAAAAATAAGAAGAAGAAGAAGAATGAGATAATAAAGAAGAAAAAAAAGAATTAAAGGGGGAAGAAGAAGAAGAAGAATAGGAATAAAAAGAAGAAGAATATAATGAAAAAAAAAGAAGATGAGGAAGAAAGAAGATGAAAAAGAAGAAGAAGAAGAATAGATACAAGAAAAAGAACAATAGGTAGAAGAAGAAGGAGAAGAACAGGTAGAATAAGAAGAAAAAGAGAGAAAAAAAATGAGGAGAAAGAAAATGAAAAGGCAGAAAAAGATGAACCAAAAGAAAATGTAGAAGAAGAGGCATAGGAAGAAAAAAAAGAGGAAGTAGTAGTAGTAGTAGAAGAAAAAAAAGAAGTAGTAGTAGTAATAGAAGAAGAAAAAGAAGAGGAAGAGGAAGAAGAAGGGATAGAAGAAAAGAATGAAGATGAATTAAAAGAGTAAGAAGAAGAATAATAAATAGATAAAAATTAAGAAGATGAAGAATAAGAAAAAGAAGAGGATTAAAATGTAGATGAAGTGGAAGAAGGAAAATTAGAAGAGAAAAAAGAAGAAGAAGAAGAAGAGTAACAAAAAGAAGTTGACAAAAAGTAAAAAGAAGATGAAAAAGAAAAAGTGGAAGATGAAGAAGAGGAATGAAAAGAAGAATAATAATAATATGGGAATAGTAAGAAGAAGAAGAAGAATGATGTATATGTAATTTGATTTTTGATAATCTGTATGTATAACCAAATATTTCTGTTTTAATATTTTCATGTAAGTGCAGGAAATGAAATATTAAAAGGCTGAGGATGCAGCAGTAGCATAATAACGGAGGTCCCGCTAATCGGTCAGCGAGCCAAAATTATTGGAGCAGAGCCTGATCCATCCCATGATCCGACCCACTCTGGTTAAATGAATCGAGAGAGTTTTTATTATAAAATGTTTTGTAATTTTAATTTCGTGTTGCTGTTTTTTGGACTCGGGGAACTGTTCATCGCCTTTCTCTCTCTCTCTCTATCTGTGCGATTTATCATGACTGCTATGTGACACATACTGTAAGACAATTTTTCTTAGTTTAATCTATAATGCATAAGCATTTTCTGGTGGATGTAGCTAGTCGTACTGAGCGACTTGTGAACAATGTTATTTTTGGTGTTTTATTTCTCATTTTTGATTCTGCCATGGTTGGATTGCTGGATTGGATATATATAATTTGTTTTTTTCTGTTGTTATTGTTGTCTTTTGTATATTAATATCACCACCATGGAAGCACAATTGACGAACAAAGAAAAAGAAGATGAAGAAAGAGAAGATGAAGAGAAGAAGAATAAGAATAATAATAATAATAATAGGAAGAATAAGAAGAAAAAAAGAAGAAGTATAAGATGATGAATTTAAAACCATGAGATTGTTTTGAATCAACAATAATAATTATTTATTATTATTTAAATTCGTATAAGAGCAAAAAAAGAAATAGAAGAAGAAGATAAAGATTAAAAGGAGGTAGAAGAAAAAGAAGTAGTATAAGAGGAAATAAAAGAAGAGAAAAAAGAAAAAAAAGGAGAGGAATTGGAAGATGAAGAAGAAGAATAAGAAGAAGAATAAGAAGAAGAACAAGAAAAAGAGAAAGAATATGAAGAAAATGATGCTAACAAAGAAGTAGAATAACATTAAGAAGAGCAAGAAGAATAAGTGTAAAAAGAAGAAGAATAAGAAGAAGAGGAGGAGGAAGAGAAGGAGAAATAAGAAGAAAAAAAAAGGAGGAAAAAAATAAGAAGTGGAAGAAGTAGAAGAAGTTAAAAAAGAAGAAGAAGAAGAAGAATAATAATAATAATAATAATAATAATAATAATAATAATAATGAGTAAGAAGAAGAAGAAGAAGAAGAAGAAGAGAAGAAAAAGAAGAGAAAGAAGAAGAAGAAGAAGTTGATAATGATAATGAAGAAAAAGAAGAAGATGATGAGGAAGAAGAAGAAGAATGTGATGAGGAAGAAGATGAAGATGAAGAAGTAGTAGTAGAATAAGAAAAAAAAGAAGAAGGCAAAGAGGAATAAGAAGAAGTAGAAGAGAGAGTAGTATAAGAAGTGGAAGAAGAAGAATAGGAATAAGAGGAAGAATAATAATAATAAGAAAAAGAAGAAGAGGAAGAAGAAGAAGAAGAACAAGATGATGAGTAAGAAGAAGCATAACATGAAAAAGAAAAAAATGATGAAGAAGAATAAGAAGAAGATTAAAAGTAAGAAGAAGATGGAGAGGAAGAATAAGAAGAAAAATAAGAAGGTGAAGAATAAAAAGAACAAAAAAGAGGAATTGGAAGAAGAATAGAAAGAAAAACAAAATGAAGAAGAAGAGGAAGAAGAAGAAGAAGAAGAGAAGAATAAGTAGAAAAAGAAGAAGAAAACAAAGAAGAAGAAGAAGAAGAAGAAGAAGAGAAGTAAGAAGAAGAGGAGGAGAAGAAGTAAGAAGAAGAAGAAGATTAAAAAAAAGGAAGAGTAATAAGAAGATGAACCAGAAGAAGAAGAGGAAGTAGAATAAAGAAAAATCTAGGAGGAGGGGTAGGAAGAAGAATAAGAAGAAGAAGAATAATAATAATAATAATAATAATAATAATAATAATAATAAGTGGAAGAATAAGAATAAAAATAAAAATAAAAAAGAAAAAGAAAAATAATAAGAATAAGAAGATAAAAAAGAAGATGATGATGATGATGATGATGATGAAAAAAAAAGAAGAGAATGAAGAATGCTGTATATGTAATTTATTTTTATTTCATAGTCTGGTTGTATAACAAAATGTTTTTCTATTTTAATATTTTCATGTAAGTGCAGGAAATGAAATATTAAAAGGCTGGAGATGTAGCAGTAGCACTGTTGGGCAATCGCGCTTCCACGGGTAGTGAGATTGAGAACAGAAAATAATAGAAAACACAGAAACAAGCAATATATATATATCCCAATCCACAAGCATCCACGACAGAATCAAAACGAGAAATCAACACAACAAATAACGTGGTTCGCTAGTCGCTCAGTATGACTAGCTACCTCCACTAGAAAATGCTTATGCGTTACAGATTAAACCCAAGAATAGTATGTCTTACAGTATGCAGCATTCGGCAGTCGCGAAATCGCGCAGAGAGAGAGAGAGGAGAACGAAGATAAACAGTTCAACCGGGTCAAAAAACAGCTACCTGAAAAATAAATACAAATCATTTTATACAAAAAATAAATAGCCGGTTCATTTAACCGAAGCGGGTCGGATCATGGACCGGGTCAGGCTCTACTCCAAAAATTTCGGCCCGCTGACCAGTCAGCGGGACCTCCGTTATTGTGCTACTGTTGCATCCCCGGGCTTTTAATATTTCCTTTCCTGCACTTACATTAAAATATTAAAAATAGATTATTAAGTTAAAATAAATTACATATACAGCAAGCATAATAATGGAGGTCCCGTTGTTCGGTCAGCGGGCCAAAATTTTTGGAGCTGAGCCTGACCCGTTCCATGATCTGACCCGCTGCAGTTAAATGAACCGAGATGTTTTTTAATATAAAATGATTTGTAATTTTATTTTTCGGGTGGTTGTTTTTGACCCGTAGAACTGTTCATCATCTCTCTCCTCTCTGTGCGATTTATCATGACTGCTATGTGTGCTGCATAGTGTAAGACGTTTCTATTTTGGTTTTAATCTATAATGCATAAGTGTTTTCTGGTGGATGTAGCTAGTCGTACTGAGGGACTAGCGAACCACGTTATTTTCGGTGTTGATTTCTTGTTTTTTTTGATTCTGTCGTGGATGCTTGTTGGATTGGGATATATATTGCTTGTTTTCTGTGTTTCTGTTGTTTCTATTTCTTAATCTTACTACCATGGAAGCGCAATTGCCCAATAAAGAAGAAGAAAAAGATGATGATGATGATGAGGAAGAAGAAGAAGAAGTAGTAGTAGTAAAAGAAGTTGAATAAGAAGAAGAAGAAGAGGAAGAAGAAGAAAAATAAGAGTAAGAATAAGAAGAAATAAAAGAAGTAGATAAAGAAATAGAAGAAATAGAAGAAGAAGTGTAGGAATAAAAAGAGGAAGAAGAAGAAAAAAAAGAAAAAGATGAAGTAGAAAAAGTTGAAGTATAAAAAGAAGAAGCAGAAGGGTAAGAAGAAGTAAAAGAGGTAGGAAAAGAAGAAATAAGAATAAGAAAAATAAGAAGAAGAAAAATAAAAAGAAGTGTAAGAAGAAGAATATAAAGTAGAAGAGGATGAAGAGGTATAGGAAGAAGAAGAAGATGATGATGATGATGAAAAAGAAGATGAAAAAGAGGAGGTAAATAATAAGAGGAATAGAATGATGAAAAGGAAGAAGATGGGGATGAAGAAGAAGGAGAAGTAGAAGAGTAAAGAATAAGAATAAGAAGAATATGAATTGGTAGAAGAAGTAGAAGAAGCAGAAGAATAAAAATGAGAAGAGGAAGAAGAAGTAGAAGATGAAGAAGGCAGAGAAAAAGAACAGGAAAAAAAAGAAGAATAAGGAGAAAAAGACGAAGTAGAAGAATTGGAAGAAAAAAAATGATGATGAATAAGAATTCAAAGAAGTAGAAGAAGAAATATAGAAAGAAGAATAAAAAAAAGAAGAGATAGAAGAAGAAGAATAGGAAGAAGAATAAGAAGAAAAATGAGAAGAAGAAGAAGAAGAAAAAAAGTATGAGAAGAAGAAGAAGAAGAAAAGAAGTATGAGAAGAAGAAGAAGAAAAGAAGTATGAGAAGAAGAAGAAGAAAAGAAGTATGAGAAGAAGAAGAAGAAAAGAAGTATGAGAAGAAGAAGAAGATGAATAAGAATAAGATAAAGAAATAGAAGATGAAGTAGAAGATGACGAACAAGAAGAAAAAGAATACGAAATATAAGTAGAAGAAGAAAGAAAAGAAGAGGAAGAAGAAGAAGTAGAAAGAAGAAAAAGAAGAAGAAGAAGATGATGATGATGATGAATAATAGGAACATGAAGAAGAATAGTAATTATTAGAATAAAAAAATAAGAATATGAAGAAGAAGAAGAAGATGATGATGATGATGATAATGATAAGGAAGAAAAAAATCAAGAAGATGAAGAAGAAATAAAAAAATAAGAAGAAAATGATGAAATGTAAAAAGAAGGAGGTGAAGCATAAAAAGAGGTTGAAAAAAAAGATGAAGATGAACAAGTGGAGAAGAAGTAGAAGAAGGAGTGGAAAAGTAAAAACAAAAAAAATAGAAAAAGAAGAGAAATAATAAGAAGTGGAAGAAGGATAAAAGTGGAGTAAGAAAAATAAGAATAAAAAGTGGATGATTAAAAAGAAGAATAAAAGGATGAAGAAGAAAAAAAATAAAAAGAAGAAGATGAAGAAGATTAAGAAGAAGAAAAATAGAAGTAGAATAATTAAAATAATAGATGAGTAGATTGATTCTTAATATGAGTTTATACTTAAATTTGTGAAATATTTTGAAGTAGTATATTTTAAGCCAAAATATTTTCAACTAGCATATCATATGATTCCTAAACTTACTAGTCAAAATGATATTATAAAATATTATAAATTTAATAAGGACTTAATAATTCAAGATTTTCGTAGTTATATTATACTTTTTGTTTATTTTATTTTTGATGGGAGTATCGAGTACTTAGTTTGTGAGCTCTTCTATTTTTTTTTCTATTTTTATAGGTTAGAGATTACATTAATATTTTGTATTATCTAATTTATTTTCATTAATAATAAAAATATATGGTAAAAAGGTCATTTATACTAAATATGAATAAAAAATGAATTAAATACATAATTAATAAAAAACTATTTCTTCAATATTTATTTGGTGTCTACATCTTAAACTTCAGCATCACTATTCACTTGGATGTTAAATTTATCATTTTTTTTGTGAAACCCATCTACTAGAACTTGAAGTATTATGTTTATCTTCTCAATTATTTAAATATGCCAAAAATTTTAGTGTATCTAGTATAGAATTTTCTCTCATGTCTATAATTATATTCAGAACAAAAGTAAAAGTAAATTATGATGACATAATAAATATCAAAGGGGTTAGTTGGTCACAACTTATTTATGATAATACTACAAAAGTGAACTGGTTGAATTTTCATCAATTTATTATTTTAACATTTTTTTTAATTATTTGAAGATAGAGATAAGAATAATAATTTGCATGAAAATATTTTGAAATCTTATACTTATTGATTTGATCACTCTATTATTTTCCTATAGATAAGTAAATGAAGATTTAATAGATTTTGAATATGAGTTAAGTCATAATATTGGGAGGTGCACTATCCTATTTATTTTATTATAATTACTTAAATTATCTAATTATTTATATATCTTACTCTTTGGTTTTAATAATTGATTCATACATAAAATTATGAAACTTAAAATATTTATTTATAACTTCAACATTAATCTTCAAATTCATACACGTAATAAAGCAATATAATTGCAAAATTTTTATCCAATATTTTAATTTTTTTTTATTTCTAGAACAATTCCATTTAAATATAGATGTTCCTTAAATTTTAGAAACATGACTTTTTTTCTAAATATATTTAAGAATAATGCAAAATATAATACTGTTTATTGATGAACAATTATTGGTAGTATTACAAAATATCATTAAAATTTTTAAAAATGATAAACTTATTTGTCAATAATATGCAGTTAATAAAAAAATCATTGATTTTAATAAAATTGGATATAATATTATAAAAAAAACACATGATTCTAATTTTATGCATGTTGAAATCTAATAATATTAGATATCATAATAAAATTTTTTTTTCCTTTTCAATGTTTATTTATTGGCATAAAGATTTCAAAAAAAAATGCTATGGATAGTAAAGGAGAAGATAGCTTTGGGTAGCACATAAGCAAGTTGTATGTGTTATTTTTTATCTATTTTCCCCCTTCCCTTGAAACTCAACTCATACTATTCCTCGATGCATATATGGGCCCCACGGTTCTAGAGTTGGAGCAGGTAAGGCCTTAATCCTTATAACATGATATAGCAAATTAACATTATATAGAGCATATCCAACATCTCTGAAAATTAAACTCTTAACCTCATGTAAAAACATCCAACTTAATTTCTAACTAGACTATCATATTGTTGATTAGTCATGTAAGGTTTATTAAAAATGAAAAAAAATTATTTCTTAATAAAATATGTAGAAGTCAAAGATATGAAATATATTTTCATAATTTTTTTAAAAAAATTATAGATTCAAATTTGAGTATTGAGGGTGGTAAAGAATTAAAAAATTTTAGATGTGTAGCCAAGATAAGACCCACAAAGGCTAGTAGAAATCTCAAAAAGATGAAGGCAATAAAATTTATAGGGCCTGTTATATTCCTTTTGGAGTTTAGAGGGTCATAGATTAGAAAGGTGCAGTGTGATTGACTATCTTATTTATAAAGATTATAAAGACCAAAAAAATAGTGGATGAATAAAGATAACATAATAATTCTTATTCATAAGAATGAAAGAGATATTCAAGATTGTAATAATTATGAAGGTATTAAGGTCATGAATCATACTATAAAACTTTGAGAAAAAATAATTGAATACAAATTAAGAAGAGAAATATGGTTTCTAGAAAATTAATTTGGATATTTATTATTAAATCTATAATGAATTCTATTTATTAAGTCAAATAATTAATCAAGAAATATAAAGAGAAGAAAAAAAACAAATACATATCTTTTATTAATTTAAAAATAACTCATGATAGAATCCCAAGAGATTTTATTTGGTGGGATCAGGGCCCTGAGATCGAAATAGATAAGATTCTCATCATAACAATATAATAAGTAAACTAACATCAAATGGAGCATATATGGTAATTCAGGGATCAAACTTGTGACTTCATGGTAAGAGAATCCAATCTATTTGCTAACCAAACTATAATGTAGTTGATCAGTCGTGTCATGTTCATTAATAATAAAAACAATCATATCTTAATAAAAGATAAAATCAAAGGTAGAAAATATATTTAATAATATTTTAAATAGGTTCGCGTATTTAGATTTGAGTATTAATAATGGTAGAGTTAAAAAATTTTATATATGTAATTAAGACGAGACTTACGAAGGTTAATGAAACTCTAACGAAAATAAATACAAAAAAAATAATATGATCCAATGGTATCCCTTTTAGATTTTGGAGGGCCTAGGTTAGAAAGGCCTGATGTGATTGACTATATTATTTAATAAGATTATAAAAAGCAAAAAAATAATGGATGAATAAAGATAACATTATAATTTTTATGTATATGAAAAAAAAGTGATATTCAAGGTAGTAATAGTTATTAATATATTAAGCTCACGAATCATATTATAAAGTTTCAGGAAAAAGTGAATTAACACATATTAATAAGAGAAATTCGGATTTTAGATATTTAATTTCGATTTCTATCTGTACGTCTACAATGAAGATTATTTACCTAGTCAAATAATTAATCAAAAAATATAGAGAGAAGAAGAAAAACTTGTACATGATTTTTATTAATTTGATGAAAGCTCATGTTATAATTTTAAGAGATTTTATTTGATGGGTATTATGTAATAAAGGTATATCAAACATATATATTGAGCTACCTAAAATATGTATGATGGAATAATATTAAAAGGTATATCCATTCAATATGTCACTAGTGAGTTTTGAATAACTTTAAGACTTCACCAAGGATTATCAATCAGTTCTTATATTTTTGTGTTAATAATGGATGAATTAACAAAACATCTTCAAGAAATATTTCTAGGTATATATATTTATAGATAAAATAGTGTTAGTTAATGTAACTAAAATAAAGGTAGGTAGAAAACTAGAAATTTAAAGAATGACACTTGAGTCTAAGCAGTTTAAGATTAGTCTTACCAATACATAGTACTAGAAATATGAGTTTTATTATATTAAGTATCATAATGATGTGATAATCTAAATTAGGATGCAATAAGTATAAAAGATATTGTACATAAGATTATGGTTAGATAAGCCAAATGGGAAGCTGTCCTAGATATTCTTTGTTATTGATGAGTGCCAAGTAAATTAAAGAGAAATTCTATGGAATAACTATGAGACCATTTATACTTTTTGAAAGTAAATATTGAATAACTAAAAAGTAACATATATAAATTATTAGGGTAGCACAGATGATCATGGTAAGTTGGTGTCTGGTAAGACTATAAAAGATAGAATTAAGAATTGTATTGTCGGGATGAAGATCAGAATAATCCATATAGATGATAATGTATGGAAGAAATATCTAAGGTGGTTTGATCACATCCAACATAAATCTCCTAGCACACTTGTTAGGAAATATGAGATTGATTAGGTAGAAGAAGGAAAAAAAATTAGATGAAAAACAAAGAGAAATTAGGTAGAACTTGGAGGTAGTAAATTATGATTTTACAACTAAAGGTTGAATTATTTCTAACATATACCTCCTAGTAATACTCATTGTCATTACATTAATGTCTAGAAAGAAGTACATAAAGTTTCTCTCTAGGAATACTACATGCATTTCTAATTGTTTAGATATAGCTCACTCTTGGACTACTTTCACTTAATAACTCTAGGATTATTAACTCTAGGATTAGAGTTTTTGTTATTTCGAAAGTCATTAACATTATTATCAAGGTTAGAGCATTAGATAATATCATTGTTGATCCTTTGTGCTATTTTTGTACTTTATATTCTAGAGTTCCTCAAACTTTTATGTGGGAATTATTTACCCAAATAATTAAATTATAATGTAATTTTTTTTCACCTTCTAATACTTTCATGCAAATTCAAGTTTAATAAACTTCAAAAAAAAAACTTTCATATGAGGGAGAATAGATAACTACTCTTCTTTACATCCCTTGATAAATCAATTAAATATTTTGTTGTCTTTATTGATTATGTGGCATGCTATATAAGAAAATAAATTGAAGACTTTTTTGCTATATTTTTTATAGCCATCAAAATCTTGTAAAAATTTAACTTGTAAAAATTTAACTTATAAAAATTTATATTATTTTATCTGATCATTGATAACTTTTCTTGGTGTATATATATTTTATTTCTCGAAGAATTGACAAATTTATTTTAATTTATGTAATTTTTATAAAATAGTTGAAATTTTAGTTGGTAGTGATGTTTTGGAGGTCATGGAGTTTGTACCCTATGCACTAGGCTCTGACTTTAGTGTATGGCATGAGAAAGGTTAATATTTCGATTGTCATAATTTTAAAAATCATATAGCCTTTGTCTGATAAGTATCAAACTCGAGACATATCTTTCTTGGACAACGATATTTATCATTGCACTAAGATATGATGACTTTTAATATATGCATGTAACACAAGACTTATTAGGTGATCGATATTCCCAATATTATTCTCATCTAAAAATATTTAATTTTGAAATTTTTATGAGATTCAATGTGTCAATATTTATATACTTGAACACTTTGATATTAATGTTTAAAGTACTAATAATACTCTTATGTATATTTGATAAAAAATCACTTCATTCTTTAATGAGCATACAATGATTCATTATAAAGCATTTGCTATCATTAGTATTTCAACTGTATATTCTTTATTTAAAATCTCTCATATAAGGGGGATGACAGCTACTCAAGCCATTATGTGTCTTTCTAGCCTACCTGAGTACCTAGAAAAAATATAAGTATTATTCTCATTTGATGTGAGTATTTATGCTTGCATAACTTTCTATGAGTGAGAATCCTTCTTCATGTGTTCACTCTCTAGTGATGATCCAAAAAATCCTTGAGGTTGTTCACTCTATTTAAACTCATGTAGAAGTTTCAATGGCATTCAATCATGCATGTTCTCCAAACTTTGTGCTTATTGGATCTCTTTTTATGAAACACCCCAAGAGTCTTTAATCCATAAGACTTGTAGATAATAAGCCTTTAAAGATATGGCCTCAATTGTTCAAAAAGAAAAAGTTGAAGTGTGACAATATTTTGTGGCTAAAACAGAGATAAATGTTGTATAAAATCTTGAAGAAAAAATAAAACATGCAGCCTCAGTTATTCAAGAAGAAGATGATGAAGTGAGTGATGAAATCTTAATAGCTAGTACAAAAATAATTGTGCTAGAAATTATGAAGAGGAACTAGAAAATAATACATTAATTTAGCCCATAACGTTTTGTGAGTCAAATTGGAAAATGTTAATGAGTTGTGTAAATATAAAATTATAAAAGTCAAGACTTTTCACAATGTCAAGGTTAAAGACACAATAAAGAAGAGTCAAACACAAAATAATTGTATGGATGAGGTATATTAAGACATTCATCCATCATCTATGATTGATAGTGAAAGTACAATAAAGAAAGAAGTAGATTAGTATATTTGCTTCTTGCATAATGAAATGTGATTATTGTGAGAATAAAAGTTACATGTAAATATTTACACGTAAATCACTCATCCCCTCCTCAACATGTTAATGAACATCTTCAGGCATGACCTATCCTCATACCCCAAACCCTTAAGAAATTCAACGACTTGTGCACTAAACTCATGTGGTGGAAATATTAGCAAATGAAAATGTCCTAGAGACACAAATTATGGTCATTGGAGGGGAGGAAATAAGTCAAAATAGACCAATAAAATAAAGATTCTTTCTTATAAAAAAGAATAACATATTCAAATGAATTACTATTCAATGTTTTTTTACCCAAAGTTGTTGGCTTTTTAGAGCCATGACTTTGGTACATAGAAAGAAATAGCCCATCAAAATCTACATGACTAAGTAATGTTAAGTTTTTAGAGCTATGACTTTGATATTACAGAAGAAAAAGTAATATAAAATTTATTTGACAAGGTTGTAGTAGTTTTTTAGAGTCATGACTTTTATGCAATAAAAGGAAAAGTATTATATTAGCTATATGGAAAAGTTGGTTTTTAGAGCTATGACATAGAAGGTACTACTTTCCATAATGGCATGACTTTAATAAATAAAAGAAATACAAACTCATAGAGTCATGATCTTCAATTACTAGGTCACAATTATAAATACCTAATCCTCGAATCTCCTCCATGAAAATATCTAATTTTCTACTAATGCCAGGACAATTCACCATTAATCCTTTTAGTTTTTTGTTTCGATAATGGAAAGAAGAATATCATCAAAAATGAATATCATGGAGATGAGCTATAAGGATAAAGGGAAGTGAAAAAAATCTAGCACCAAAGAAATACTACCTAAAATTGTGACACCCATAGTAACTTTTGTTATAGATATTGAGTAGAGATAGATGGACTCCATGCTATCCAAATAAATGTTCTTTTAGAGAGAATGGATTCAATGAATTTATTGCTTCCTTTGGTGATATCAGAAAATAGAATTGGATGTTATTTTTATGCATAGAGAATAGGAGAAAGCCTCAATTCTGAAAATGTTCTATATAAATTTGGGGGATAGGTGGTAGAAGATGTGCTATGTGAGAAAGATTTGGATTCTTTTTGATAGGATAATCATTATCAAGTTATTTGGATTCTCATGTACGAAATAATAGTATTCATTTTAAATCTCTTTCCAAGCAAATCAATTTTTTAGTTATCACTAAATTATTGAAAAATAAAAAGGGCACATGGAGGGTGAGGTCGAAGATCATGTATAGATATTTGATAAGGAAAGAACTCACAAAAGAAAGTAAAGTTTGGTTATATTTTATATGCTCATATATATTACCAACTCTTTATATTTCTATATTTATTCTGGAGAGAACAATTTTGATATAGGCCATGCTCATTGTGTGATGCATTGACATGGAATAAATTTTAAAAAAATTAATTCTTTGATTACTCAAAGGTGAATTTTCTATTCAACTAATTCATGATTTTGTTATTACTTTATTATGTTTAGTAGAAGAAGTTTATATGGATGAACAACTCGATACAATGTATTTGATAATGTCTCTCGTAATATTATTTAATATAAAGATGGGGTTAGAATGAGATATAAAAAAGAAGAAGCTAATGCTTGAAGAGGAAGGACTGCTAAAATTTGGGAAGAAGACATATCTTTCATCATAGCTAACACATAAGACACAAAAAAAGGAGGAATTCGAAAAGACAAATTAGCCCACATAGAGCATTCCTTAGCTGCACATGGTAGTATTATATTTATGTATATTTTACATATTGTGGAAAATATAAAGTGAAGTGTAGAGTGAAATAAGGAAGAGCTGAAAAAGAAGATGTATTACTTATGCATACGAGTAGTAGAAAAGGTTGGAAATTATATTATGATGTGAAAAAATTATCTCCATCAAAAGTGATGGCTTTTGTTACAACTAAAAAAAGTATGAAGATCAGATCTAGAAACTCTTGCAGGAAGGAATGAGATGCATTGATATTGAATTGATAGAAAGTACCAAATCATTTGGAAATCGTTAAAAAATAGTTGTGGTAGATTTGAAAAGCGTAATAGAGGAAAGAAACAAAGTGAATAGAAATAAACCAACATATATGGAATATTACTAGATTGATGAAATATGAGAGTATAATGTAAAACAAAAACACTTGTATTTTATTATTGGCTATTTTGAAGGTATACAAAATTTAAATTGATATAGATAGGAGGCTCTTTATGATATTTTTATAAAGATATTGAATGGGTTATCTATACAAAGAGTAGATTTATAAAGATCATCTATTTCTCTACCACCATTTGACCACTCAATATTAAATTTCACATTTAATGAATAATATCCTAAAGAAAAATCATATTAGACACAACAATCATTCTATGATTTATATTTATTAATGTTTATTCCCATATTTGATAATGTATCCATTATGAAGAACTAATTTGCGATGTTTGATATTGTTTTAGTATGTCAGTTTGTTTGATGTTCAAACTAGTGAACATTCTTATGTATTTTAGTAGTTTATGATGAAGTGTAGGCATAGAAATATAGATAATATGGGTTTATTTCATGACTTTGATATTTTGGAGAATTTTGATATATAATCTTTAAATCAATAGATCATTGGGTCTCATATAGTTTTGGTGTTAATTCTTGACCAAAACTATATCTAATTGGTTGGAGACTTTCTTGTATGTCATGACCCTACTAATTCATTAGCACAATTATTTCATTATGCAATGTATTTTTAGTTGCAATAATATTATCATTGATTCATAGTCATACTTAGCTCATGATGGTTAAATGATTTATAGCATTAATACTTAAATATTATAACCAAGTAAACCATTAGTGCGCAAGGTCATGACAAAATCTAAGCACAATGACTTTATCTTAAATATGACTCGATAGTCTAAAGTTAGAATTATAACCTTTTTAAAAGGAGCACCTTTTAAGCTATAAAAAATTATAGGGCCACAACTACTCATGCCAAAGTTGTGGTAATTATTTATGCACTTGGGTTTTGGGATACTAT
Organism: Sapria himalayana; assembly: GCA_029783825.1. Taxonomy (NCBI): domain Eukaryota; kingdom Viridiplantae; phylum Streptophyta; class Magnoliopsida; order Malpighiales; family Rafflesiaceae; genus Sapria; species Sapria himalayana. The sequence goes on from JAREIK010001290.1 coordinate 336,949, forward strand.
TATCAAAGAAAGGCATGGATATGACTTGTATGCTAAAGCTAATTACTAGTACCATGTCATAATCACAAAGACACAACAAAATGAAAATGAATAAAAGAATGTCAGTGTGTCATCCATCCACATTCTCAGGGACAATTGAGATATATGAAGAAAAAATAACAAGACAAAGAAGAAGAAATTAAAGAAGTAGATGATCATAATAATGATCATGATTAAGGAGAAGACAAAGAATAAGGGGAAGAAAAAAAGATAAAGTTGAATAAGAAGAATAAGAAAATTAAGATGATTATAATGATGATGATGATGATAAATATGATGATGATGAAAAGAAAGAAGAAGAATAAAAAAAAGAAATAAAAGAATATGATGAAGAAGAATAAGAAAAAAAACAAGATAATGATGAAAACTAAGATGGAGAAGAAGTAAAGGAAGAAGAAGATGTCGAAGAAAAATATGAAGAAAGAAGGAGATAATGATTTTTATGTTTAAGAAAAGGTATAATAATAAAAATAATAATAATATGTTGATGATGAATAAGAAGAACAATACTAGGAAAATAAGAAAATGAAGAAGGAAAAAAAAGAAGATGAAGATGGCTTCGGATAAGAATAAGTAGAAGAATGAGAAGAAAAGAATTAGTACAAGAATACTATATAGAATAAGTAGATGATGATAAAAATAAGGACAAAGAAGTAGAAGACTTAGAACTATGAGTTACTTAATAAGAAGATGAATAAGAATAATAGGAGCATGAATAAAAATAAGAAGAAAAAAAAAGAAAAAAAGAAGATTAAAAAGAAAAAAAAGAAGAGTAGGGATACAAAAAAGAAGAAGATGATCAAGAAAATATAGAAAACAAAGAAGAAGAAGAAGAAGAAGAAGAAGAAGAAGAAGAAGAAGAAGAAGTAGTAGTAGTAGTAGTAGTAATAGTAGTAGAAGAAGAAGAAGATCAAGATGATGGAGAATAAGAAGAGGAAGAAGAAGAAAAATAAGAAGATAAATATGAAGAATAAAAAGTAGAAGAAGAAAAAGTAGAAAAAAAAAGAAGCATGATAAGATGAAAAAGAAGGAGAACTAGAATATAAAAAAAGGAGAAGAAGAGGTAGAAGAAGAAGAAGAAGTAGTAGTAGTAGTAGTAGAAAAAGAAGAAGAAGAAGAAGAAAAATAAGATGATAGTGATAGTGAATAAGAAAAAAACCAAGAATATGATATAGGTGAATAAGAAAAAAATAAATACAAAAGAAGACAAATAAGAAGGTAAAAATGAAGAAGAAGATGATGATCGTGATCATGATTATTATATTCATCAAGAAAAAGATGAAGAAGAATAATAAAAAGAAATGTATAATTATGATGATAATGATGATTATGGAGAAGAAGATGATGATTCTGTTGTTGAAGAAGAAGTAGAGGTAGAACGATAATAATATGAACTTGAAAATGATGATAATAACAATGCTGAAAATTTCGAATAAGAAGAACATGAAGAAGTAGAAGATGAAGAAGAATAAGAAGTACAATAATGAATAAATAAATCATATGATTTACAAGTTGTACAAAAAGACAAAAAAGAAGAAAAATATAATTCTGAAGATGATGATTATGAAGAACATAAGAAGAAGAAGAACATTATCATCATCATGGTGAAGAAGGAAAATAAGTTAAAGTTGAATAAGTAGAAAAAAATAAGAAGAAAAAAAAGAAAAGAAAAAAAAAGAAGGTTAAAAAGAAGAATAATATGAGAAAGAAAATTATAAAGAAAAAAGAAGAAAAAGATAAAGAAGAAAAAAAAATAAAGAAGAAACCAAATAAGAAGAAGAAGAAGAAAAAGAAAAAGATAATGATAATGATAAACAAGAAGTCAGGGTTGATGTAGAGGAAGAAGAATAAGAATAAGAAGAATAAGAATAAGAATAAGAATAAGATGATGATGATGATGTGATGTAAAAAAAGAAGACGAAGAAAAAACATTAGAAGAAGAATAAAAAAAAGAATATATATAGAATAAGAAGAAGATGCTAATGATGAACCAAGAAGTATGGGAACAATATGATGATGATGATAAAGAAATATAAAATGATAAAGAAAAATAAAAAATTAGGAGACTAAAAAAAGAATAACATGGAGAAGAATTTGATGTTGTGGAAGAAGTAGAATAAGAATATAATGTAAAAAAATATGAATATATAGAAGAATAAAAAGTCTAAGATAAAAAAGATAAATAAGAAAAATAAGAAAAAGAAGATGATGAAGATGATCAAGTAGAATAAGTAGAAGAATAATAAAAATAATAGGAAGGAGAAGATAATAAAAAAAATAAATAAGTAGGGGAAGATGAATATGAAGAATAAAATGAAAAAAAATATAAATTATTAAAAGAAGAAGAATAATAATATAAAGAAGAAGAAAAAGTTGATGTCTAAAAATAAAAACAACAATGAGATAAAAATCAAAAAGAAGATGATGCTATGATCGTGATGATGAAGATGGTGAAGAATAAGTAGGAGAAGAATAACAAAAAGAACAAGAAAAAGAAGATGAAGAATAAGAAAAATATGATGATGATGATGAAGAATAAGAAAATAAATAAGAAGGAGATGAAAAGATAGAAAAAACAAAAAAAAAGATAAGATGAATAAGATGAAGAAGAATAAGAATAAGAAGACAAAGAAGAAGACGAAGAATATAATGATGATAATGATGATGATGATGAAAAAGAAGAAGAAAGTAAATTTAAAGTAGAAGTAGAAAAAGATGAAGAATAAGGTGAAGAAGAATATCTAGTAGAATGCAAAAAAGATGAAGCAAATAAATATGTTAATGAAGAAGAAGAAGAAGATGATGATGATAATGATGATGAAAAAGAAAAGATGAAAAAAATGAATAAGAAGAAGATGAAAATAAAATTATAAATGATGAAGAAGAAGAAGATGATGAAGATGATGATGATGAAGAAAAACAAGAAGTAGTAGTGATAAGAGAAGAAGAATATGAATAAGAAAAAGAATAATAATAAGAAATAATAATATTAATACAAAAAAAAAGAGAAATAGTTATAGAAGAAGAAGATGGTGATGATGATAATGATAATGATAAAAATGAAGAATAAAGTCAAAAAACAAGAAAAATATGAAGCTGAAGAAGAAGAATAAGTATAAGAATAAGATGTCAATGTTTATGAGGAGGAGGAATAAGAAGAAGAAGAATAAGAGGACAAAGAAAAAAAATAACAAAAAAAGAAGGAGAAGGAGAAGAAAAAATTAAAGAAAAAGATGGAAAAGAAGAAGAAAAAGAATAAGAATAAAAATAAAAATAATAATAATAAAATAATAATAATAATGAGAATAAGAATAAGATGAAGAATAATAATAATAATAATAAGTAGTAGTAGTAGTAGTAGAAGAAAAAGAAATAGAAAAAGAAAAATAAAGAAGAAGAAAGAAAAAAAATTAGAAAATCAATAAATAGATGAAGATGAAGAAGAAGAAAAAAAGAAAAAAAGAAAAAAAGAAAGAAGAAGAATATGATGAAAAAGTTGAAGAAGTAGAAGAATAAGAACAAGAAGTCGATAAAGAATAAAAGTAAATAAAGAAGTAAAATATGATGAAGAAGATGAAGAAGTTGAAAAAATGGAAGAGAAGACTAAGAAGAAGATGGAGTAGAAAAAGTTGGATAAGAAAAAGTTTGTGAAGAAGATGGAGATGATGGTGTTGATGATGATAATTATGATGATGATAATGAAGAAGAAGAAAAAAAAACAAAGTAAATTTAAAGTTGAAGAAGTTTAAAAAAATGAATAAGAAGGTGAAGAAGATCTAGTAGAATGCAAAAAAGAAAAAAATTAAAATAAAAAGGATAATGAAGAAGAAGATGATGATGATGAAAATGATGATGATCATAATGATGATGATGATGATGAAAAGAAGAAAGGGGTGAATAAGAAAAACATTTGAAAAAAATAATAAGAAGAATAATAATAAGATGATGATGATGATGATGATTAAGAAGAAGAATAAGATGAATAAATATATGATGATCCAGAAAAACAAGAAGTAGTAGATGAAAGGAGAAGGAGAAGATTAATAATAATAATAATAGTAATAATAAAAAGAAATAGTTGTAGAATAAGAATATGGTGGTGGTGGTGGTGATAGAGATAAACATGAAGTGAAGAAGACGAAAAAGTAGATAATAATGAGATGAAAACAATGAAGATAAAGAATAAAAAAGGATGAAGAAGATGAAATAGTAGATGATCATGAAAAACAATGAATGAAGGAAGCCAAAGAATAAAATTATGATGAAGAAGCAGAAAAAAAAATAAGAAGATTAAACAATACAAAGAAGAAGAAATAGAAGTACAGGGTGATCATGATCAAGAAGAACACTAGAAGCATGAGGAAGAAAAGAAGATGAAATAGAATAAGAAGAAGAAGAAGATGTTGTTGATGTTGATGATAATGATAAATATGATGAATAAAAAAAATAAGAATATGAATATGAATTAGAGGGAGAAGATGATGATAATAAAAAATAAGAAGAATAAAAATAATAACAAGAAGAAGAACATGAAAAATAAGAAAAAGAAAAATAAGAAAAAAAAACAATAATATGAAGAAGAAAAAGGAGAATAAGATAAATAAAAATAAAAGGAAGAAAAATCTGTTGAAGAATAATAATAAGAAAAAGAAGAAGAATATGATGATAATAATGATGATGATAATGATAAAAAAAATAGAATGGTAGAATAAGAAGTAGAAGAATAAAAAGAAGATGATTATAATGATAATTATGAAGATTTAGAAGAAGAAGATTAAAAAAAGTTGTTAATGATGATGTTCATGATCATGATGACCAAAAAGAAGAAGAAGAAGAAGAAGAAGAAGAAGAAGACAAAGAAGATGATAATGATGATGAAGCCAAAGAAAAACTAGAAGAAGATGTTGAAGTTGAATAAGTAAAATAAGAAGAAAAAAAAGTGAAGAACAAAAATAATAAGGCAAAGAAGGAGAAAAGTAAAATAAAAAAATGAAAAAATAGAAACAAAAAACAAGATTACAAAGAAAATTATGATGATGACAATGATATTGATTATGATGATGATGAATAAAAAGAATAAAAAAGAATAAAAAATAATGAAAAAGAATGAAAAAGAATAAAAAAGGATAAAAAAGAATAAAAAAGGATAAAAAAGAATAAAAAAGTATAAAAAAAATAAAAAAGAATAAAAAAAGGTAATAACTATAATGAAGAATATGATGATGATAATGATGATGATGAATAAAAAGATAGTGTAGAACAAGAATAAGGAAATGAAGAAGAAGAAATGAATATGATGAAGTAAAAAAGTGATGAAGTATAAGTAGAAATAGAAGAAAAATAAGAATAAAAAAAATAAGTATTAGAATAAGAGGTAGTGGTAGTAGTAGTTGAAAAATAAGAAGAAAAACACAAAAAAAAAAGAAATAGAAGAAGAATAAGAAAAGAAGATAATGAAGATGATGAAACAAGATGCAATAAAGATCAAGAATATGAAGATGAAGGTGAACACGAAAAAGATATTGAACAACATGATAATAATAAATAAGAAAGAGATGAATAAGAATAAGTAGTAGAATAAGATGATAATGATGATATTGAAGAAGAATAAGTTGATTATGATGCGTATGTTGATAATTTAGATATAGATGGACGAGGAAGAGGTAGAGGTAGGAGAGGAGACAAACATGAGGAAAAATAAAAAGATAAATATAAAGTTTAATAAGAAAAAGTTCATGTAGTAGAAAAAAACATTGAAAAAGAAAGGAAAACAAAATAGAAGGCAATTGCAAATAAGAAGCAAAAGAACAAGAATATAAAGAAGGAGAAGAATACGAAGAAAAAAAACATAGAAGAAGATGATAATGAAGATGAAGATGATGATGAAGAAAAGGAAGAAGATGATGTTGATAGAAAAATAAATAAAATATCATCAAAAAGATGAATATGAAGATGCTTACGATGTATAAGAAATTGAAGAGGTATATCATGATAAAAAAGTAGTAGCAAAAGAAGATTTTAATGACAAAGAAGATTTTAATGACAAAGAAGAATAATAATATTAAAAAAAAAGAGAAAAAGAAGAAAAAGTAGAAGAAAAAATATAAGAAGAATATGCTATTGATGATGGTGAATAAAAAGTCAAAGAAGATGAATAAGAATTGGAATAATAAAAATAAGAAGATGATGATGACAAAAAGAATGAAATAGTATAAGACTATGAGGGGGAAGTTAAAAAGAAAGTGGAAGAAAAAGAAGGAATAGAAGAAGAACAAGAGTATGATTAAGAAGAAGAAGAAAATTAAAAAGATAGTGAAGTAGAAGAAGATGATGAAATAAGAAAACAAGATGAATATGAAGATCAAGATGAGAAAGATTAAGAATTAAAAAAATGTAGAAAAAGGAGGAGATGAAGATGAAGAAGTTGAAGAAATAGAATAAGATGAAAAAGAAGAAAAAAAATAAAGATGAAACAATTTAATGAGACAAAAAAAGGAGAATAAAAAGATTATGATGATGATGATGCTAAAGATGTTGATGAAGAATAATAAGATAGATATAAGAAAATGATGATGATGAAGAAAAAGAGAAAGAATACAAGTAGGTAGAACTAAAAAAACATGCTTATGATTATGATGATATATATATATATATATGTGTGTGTGTGTGTGTGTGTGTGTGTGTGTGTGTACATATATAATTAGAGAAAGTAAAAAGAACATGAAGAAGAATAAGAAAATGAAGACATTAATGATGAAGATTAACAAAAAAAATAAGCTCGAAAGAAAAAAGAAGAAAAAGAATCATAAGAACAAGAAGAATAAGAGGAAAAAAAAATAATAGGAAGAGAAAGATGATGACATATAATAGGAAAATGATGATCATCATCATCATCATGATCTTGAAGATGAAGAAGATGAAGTTGTTGATGATGATGATGAACAAAAATAAAGAAAGAATAAGAAGAAGATGGTGATGAAGAAGAAGATGTAGAAGAATGATAAGAGATGAAGATTAAAAAGAAGAAAAATAGTAGTAGAAGAAAAAGACAAAGAAGAAGATGAAGAAGAAGTTGATGATGATCATTATGAAGATGAAAATCATCCTCATTATGCTGATAATGATGATGATGAATAAGAAAAAGAAGAATAGGTTGATAACTATGATAATGATGATGATGTAGTAAATGATGATTAAGATGTTGAATTAGAAGTGAAATAAGTTGAAGAATAATAATAATAGTGAGAAAAAAATTATAATGATGATTATTATTATGATGAATATAGTAAAGAAGAAGAATAAATAAAAGTATAAGAAGGAGTCAATGAAGTGGAAGTAGTAGAAAAATCATAAGAATACAAAAAAGAAGAAAAAGATGGTGTTCTTGATGATGATTATGAAGAACTTAAGAAGACGAAAATTATCATGATCATGATGATGATCATGATGATAAACAAGAAGAAGGGGTTGATGTTGAAGTTGAATAAAAAGATGATGATGATGAAAAAGTAGACAAATAAGAAGATGATAAGAAAAATTTAAGATGAAAAAAATTGTAAAGAAGAAGAGAAAGCAGATGATGATGATGATGAAGTTGAAGAAGAAGAAGAAAAAGAAGAAGAATATGATGATGATAATGAAGTTCAAGTAGAAGAAAAAGATGATGATTATTATGGTGATGATGAATAAAAATAAAAGAAGAATAGATTAAGATAAAAGAAGGAAAATAAAAAAAAAGTTAAAGTCGAAGAAGAAGAAAGAGTAGAAAAAAGAGAAAAAAAAATTAAAAAGAAGATGATGATGTTGATGATCATTAATTTGTTTATTATGGTGATCAAAAAGATGACGAAATTGATGGCTATGATAATGATGATGAAGTTGAATAAGATGATTATGATTATTATTATGTTGAAGCAGATGTCAAGTAAATTGAAGAAGGAAAATAAAAATGATAAGAATAATAAGAAGAAAAAGATGTTGCTGATGATGATGAATGTAGAAAAGAAGAAGAAAAGGAAGAAGGATAAGATGAACTAGATTACGAAGCAGATAAAGAAGTTAATAAAGTAAAAAAAGTAAAAGTAGTAGAAGAAGACAAGGAAGAAGATGATGATGATGATGTTCATAATGATGACTATGAAGAACATAAGAGGAAGAAGATGATCATGATGATGATGAAGAAAGAGGGGACGAAGTTTAAGAAGAAAAAAAAGAGTTAGAAGAATAAGAATAAGAATAAGAAGAAGATGATGATGATGTTGATGATGATGATAAATAATAAGATCAAGAAGAAGTAAAAAGTAAAGAAAATGTCAAAGAATAAGAAAAACAAGAAGAAGAAGATAAGGATGAAAAAGAAGTAGTAGAATGGGAAGAAGAAAAGATGATGAAGAAGAATAAAAATAAGTTGAAGAAGAAGAAGAATATCAAGATAATGATAATGAAATTGGAGAACAACAAGAGAAAGAAAAAGAAGAAAGAAGAAAAAAAAGAAGAAAATAAAGAAAAAGAAGAAAGAAGTAAAAATCAAAATGATAAAGAAGAAGAAAAAGTTGATGATAATGAAGTATAAATAGAATAATAAGAAGGATAGGATGATAAAATAATAATTAGAAGAAGAGATAATAGTTTATTAGTAGAAAAATAAGAAGAAGCAGATTAAAAAAATGAAAAATAAGTGGAAGATAAATAAGAAGAAGAAGAAGAAGAAAGAAGAAGAAAAGTAGAAAGAAAAAGATGAAGATGAAAAAAAATAAAAAAAAGTAGAAGAAAAAATGATTATAATGTTGGTGGTGGTGAAGAATGAAAAGAAGAAGAAGATGCATATGAAGAAGAAAAAGATGCATTTGAAGAAGATGAAGAAAATTATGATGATGTTGATGTAAAAGAAGAACAAGACAAAGAAATAGATAATGAAGATGAAGAAGTAGGTAGAGAAGTATTAGGAGAAGAATATAAAGAAATAGAAGAATGAAAAGTATTAGGAGAAAAACAAGAAGAATAAGAAGAAGAAAAAAGAAAAAGAAAGATATGAAGATGAAGAAGTAGAACAAAAAGATTATAATGATCACGTTGCTAATTAATATGAAAAAAAAAAACAAGAAAAGAAAAAAAAGTAGAAAAGAAGAAAACTAAAAAATAATGAAGAATAAGAAGAAAATAAAAAAAAATGTCAATCAAATAAAGATGAAGTTAATGTTGAAGAAGAAGAAGTAGAAGTAGAAGAAAAAAAAGAATAAGAAGGAAAAAAAAGAATAAGAAAGAAAAAAAGAAGATGATGGTGATGAAGATGATGATGATGATATAACAAAGAAGAAGAATGAGAAGAAGATGATAATATTGATATTGATGATGATGATTAAGGAATGAAGTGGAATAAGTACACAAAAATAAAATAAGAAGATCAAAAAGAAGATCCAAAATATCAAAAATAAGAAGAAAAATTAAAACATGAAGAAGAACAAAAAAAAGAAAATAGAAAAGAAAAAGAAGAATATGAAGAAAAGAATAAGAAGATAAAGAAGAATTAAGAGTAGAAAAAAATAGTAGAAGGAGAAGAAAATGAAGAAGAAGTTGAAGATCAACACGATGAACATGAAAAAGAATGACAAAAAAAGATGATGATGATGATGATTAAGAAGACGAAGTTGAAGAAGAAGAACAAGAAGTAGAAGAAGATAATGATTAAGAAGAAAAAAAACACATATAAAAAAAAAATAAAAAGTAGTTGCTCAAGAAGATGATGAAAAGGAGAAGGACGAAAAAATAGAAAAATATAAAAAAGAAGAAGTTTTGGAAGAAGATGAAAAAGACCAAGAACAAGAAGAAGAAAACAAGGGGATGATTAAAATATGATTGTGATTAAGAAGCAGAATAGTAATATGAAGACAAAAAAGAATAAGAAAAAGTAGAAAATGAAGAACGATATTTACATCATGGCTACATCCTAGTGCCGTAACATTTTGTTTAAGATGACTCAGTAGTCTCAAGTCATAGTAACAACTTTTTATAAAGCCATCTTTTGAGGTAGATAAAGTTACACAACATAAGCTACTTAAGTTATATATATGGAAATTATTAACATTGTGACTTTTGGACACAAAATATTATAGTGGGAATTACTCGAGTACGATCATTCTCTAAGACTACAACTCTTGTCCTCAATAGAAGAAAAATTTATGGCATTTATATTTTGGTTAAGTGTTAGGGTTATTGTATCTTTGCAATGCTATTTCCATATGATATATGAGATAAATCATGGCTAGTATCATGGTCATCCCCAATGTCATGGCCACTTGAGATTCATGAGTATCATTCTCAATGTTATAGCTATTTCCCAACACCATGGAAATATGATGATCAAAGGTTATCAATGCCAATGCCATGGCCATTCTCAATGCCATGGTTATATCTAACTCCCTAGGTTCTCTACAAGAAAGCAAGGGATGCAAGACAATCTAATCCATAGAGTTTCAATGCACAACTCTCAACCCCTCCCCCCCTCCCTTTATGGTATATTTGGAAAATTCATGTCAAAATAGTACGTGATCTAGGGTTTGTGAACTTTGTTTTTGTGATGTTAAAATGGTTTTATATTAATGAACCAGCTTTGATTTATGTTGTTTTATTGATAATGAAGGATAGGTGATTAAATAGAACATGATTTAGGATTTTGACTATTGGTGGTTTTATTTCAGATTACCATTTTGGAAGGTGATAGGTTAACCATGAGTCTCACTTGCACATATAGTATGAAAGAAGTGATAGTCTTTCTGACCATGATATGCAAGATAAACATTTATATTAAAACATAAAATTTGGGTATATTAATTATTGTTAGTATGATATCTATGAAGCTGAAAGCATAGATACTTTTACATCTCAATCCATTGTACATGTCTTATAAGAACGCGTTCTCAATTGAGATAACATTATAAAGAATATTCTTTTAAGAGTTTCACTTTTAATATGGGAGACACGTTGTCACCAAGGACAATGGTGATAAGTATTACTCGACTTATGCATGAGTACATTATGATTCATAAGGTGGTGAAATCTCTTTTAAGTTACTTTTACTCTTATGATTCCAACTAATAAAATTTGAGGAAAGAAAATGTCAATTATGTGAGTGTATTGCCTATGAAGCTGGAAGTGAAAAATGCTTACAAACCATATCAATTTTTAGTTTTCATGATACTTGAGGCTAGAGAATAAGTGTGTACATATGAAGCAACTATCAATGATAGTTAAGTAGTTACCTAAAAGGTATGGGATTATGAATGACTATTAAGCAAAGATGAATTAATATCCTAATGGTGATGTACTGAGAGGACGACTATAAGAAAACCACCCATTGAGATGGTCTCATTGCTGTTAACCACCTTATATGTCATTAGCACAAGGAGTCATTATACAATAACCTAAATTATATTCTAAGTCTAAAAATAATATAATTCAAACTATTTAAACATAAATAACATAAATTAAATGAACATATTTATTGATCTAAAATTAATTTCATAATCTACAATAACTTTGTTACTAAAATTTAGTTATTTCATTGTTGATTGAGCAAACTACTTATTTAATTTCTATATGATTGATATCTAGATGAAAATTCTCTTTACTACTTGTCTTATCCATATACTTATGATCTTTATTAATGAGATACTTTTTCCAATAAGCTTTTGGAACAATACATAACAAATAAAATTAGGTAGCATAATAATGTTGTAATAATGAATTAGAAAAAAAAAATAAGAATAAGAAAAATAATATAATAATGATAATGAAGATGAAGAAGGAGAAAAGGATAGAGAAGAAAGTCTAATATAAGAATATGATGATTAAGAATAAGAGGGGATAATAATGATGATTATTATAAACATAATAAAAGATGATACATATTTCCTTCTTTATGATTACAAAGAAAAAAAGAAGGCAAAGAAGAAGAAGAAAAAGAAGAAGTAGCAGGAATGATGATGATAATGAAGAAGAAGAAGGATAAAAAGAAGTTGGTAATGATGATGATAATGAAGAAGAAGAAGAAGAAAAAGAAGTTAGCAATGATGATGATAATGATGATGAATAAGAACATGTAGAAAATGAATATAATGAAAAAGATGATGATGATGATAATGATGAACAAGAAAACAAAAAAGAAGTAGAAAATGAAGCCAAATATGTAGAAATAGTAGAGGAAGACAAAGAGAAAAAGGTGCTGATGATGATATAGAACATATGGAACAAGATGATGATGATTATGATGATGATGATAACAAGGATTAAGAATGAGATAAATAAGAAGAATAAGATGATGATGATGATGATGATGGAGTCTAAGTTGAACAAGTAGTAGAAGAAAAAGAAGAGAAGAAAAAGAATAAAATGAAAAAGAATATGAAGATGTAAAAAAATAGAAGAAGAAGATAAAAAAGAAAAAAATATGAAAGAGAAAAAGAAAATTGAAAAAAATGAAAATGAAAAAGAATGAGACAGAATAATAAAAAGAATAAGTCAAAAAATGTAGAAAAAAATTATAATGATGATCATGATCATGAGGAAGAATAAGATAACAATGCTTAAAAATAAGAAGAAGACAAAGAAGACTAAGAAGAATAAAAAGAATATGAAGTAGAAGAAAATGAATAGGAGGAAGAAGAATAAGAAGAAAAAGAAGAAAAGCAATATAAAATTAAAGAAAAAGAAAAAGATGATGATGCTGATGCTGATGAAGTAAATGAAAAAAAAGAAGAAAATAATAATAATGAAGATGATAAAAAATTATAAGAAGAGATAGTAGTAGTAGTAGTAGAAAAAGAAGAAGAAGAAATAGTAGTAGTAGTTAAAAAAATAAAAAAAAGAAGAATAAAAGAAGAATAACAAAAAAAGAAAATAAGAAGAACCCAAAGAATAAGACTAACACAAAGATTAAGATGAAGAAAATGAAAAGAATAAGGTCAAGAAGAAGATGATAAATATTGAGTGCAAAAATAAAATGTAGAAATATAAGGTGATGATGATTAAGAAAAAGTAGAAGAAAAAAAAGAAGAATAAGAAGTATAAGAACAAGAAGACGAAGAAGAAGAAGAAGAAGATGATGATGATGATGATAAAGAAGAAAAATAGGAAGAGGAAGAAGAAGAATAATAACAAAATGAAAAAGAATAAAAATATATGAAGAAGAAAAGGAGAAGAAGAAAAAAAAAATTGAAGAAGTTGTATTAGTAGAAGTAATAGAAGTAAAAGAAGGAGAAAGAAAAGATGAAAATAAAATAATAAAGAATAAGAAGACAATGATACTAATGATGATGAGAAAGAAAAAGAAAAAAAATAAGAAGAATAAAAAGAAGAAATAAAAGTATAAGATAATGAAAAAGAACAAGAATGGAAAAAAATAAAAAAAATGATAAAGAAGAAGAAAAAGTAGATGATAATAGTGATGATTATTAAGTAGTAGTCGAATAATAAAGAGGTGAAGAAAAAGAACATAAAAAAGAAGAAAAAAAGAAGATAAATAAGATGAAAATGATGAAGAATAAGAAGAAGAAGATGATGATGATGATTATATTGATAAAGAAAATAAAAATGAAGAAGACAAATATGATAAAGATGAAAAAAAAGGGGAAGAAGAAGAAGAAGATAAAGAAGAAGATGATGATGATGATAGTGATGGAGAAAGAATAGAAGAAAATTTGGAGGAAGAGGAGAACTTGAAGAAGAAGAAGAAGAATGAAAAAAGAAGAAGAAGAAGAATAATAATAATAATAATAATAATAATGAAAAATGAATAAGAAGAAGAAGATAGTGATGGAGAAAATTAAGAAGATATAAAGAAGAAGAATAATGAGAAGAAGATATAGATCATGAAGATGAGGATGATGATGAATTAGAAGAAAATAAAGAAAAAGAATAAAAAGAATAAAAAGAATAAGATGAAAAAGGACAAAAGGTTGACGATGAAGAATATGAAAAATAAAGTTCAATATGATGAAAATGAAGAAAAGAAAAAAAAGTAGAAGATGAATTGTAAGATGATGATGAAGAAGTAGATATAAATAAGAAGAACACGAAAAAATGACATAATAAAAAAGAAGAATAAGATGTGAATGAGTAGAAAAAAAAATGTTGATAATGAAGAAGAACAAAAAAGGAAGAAGATAGAGAAGAAAAAGAAAAAGAAAAAATGAACAAAAAGAATACAAAAAAAGAAAAAGATGAACATTTCCAAGAAGAAAAAAACAATTGGAAAAAGAAGAAGATGATGATATTGAAGAAAAATAAGTAGAATAAGATTAAGATACAGAAGAAGTAGACCAGCAACAAAAATAAAAAATGATGATGAACATAATGATGAAGAAAAGAAGATGATAAAGATGATGATGCTGTGATGAAACAAAACAAGAAGAAGAACAAGTAGTAGTAGTAGTAGAAGATGGAGGAAGAGTAGGAGAATAAGGAGGCGAAGAGGATAAATCTGAACAAGATGAAGAAGATTAAGAAGAAAAGAATATGAGGAAGAAAAAAATGATGATGCTAAAGATATAAAAGAAAGCGAAGAAGAATAAGATAAAGTTGAAGTTTAACAAGTAGACGAAGAAGAAGAAATATTAGAAGAAGTTAAAAAATATAAGAAGACAAATATTAGGAAAACCAAAAAAAAGATGAAAAAGATGAAGATGAAGTTTAATAATAATAATAATAATAATAATAATAATAATAATAATAATAAGATAAAGATGATGATCATGATATGATTAAGAAGAACAAGAAGTAGTTGATGATGAAGTATAAGAAGAAGAAAAAGATGATGATAATGATGATGATGAGAAAAAGAAAAAGAAGAAGAAGAAAAAAAAGAAAATGATGAAGAAAAAAAAGAAGAAGAAGTAGTAGAAGAAGTTGATGGAGAAGGAGGGGGAGGAAAAAAAAAATTTTGAAGAAGAAGAAAAAAAATTGAAAAAGAAGAAGAAGATGATGATAATGATGAAAATGAAGATGAAAAGAAAAAGAAGAAGAAGAAGAAGAAGAAGAAGAAGAAGAATAAAAAGAAGAAGAAGAAGAAGTAGTAGTAGTAGTAGAACCAAAAAAAAGAAGAAAAAGAAGAAATCGTTGGAGATGATGATGATGATGATGATGAAAAAGATGAAAAAAAAAAGACAAAGTTGATGATGATGAATAAGTAGACAAATTAAAAGAAGAAAATGATAATAATGATTATGAAATAAAAAAATGAAGAAAAAGATGATAATGATGATACAAAAAAAGATAACAAAGAAGAAATTGAAGAAGAAGATGAAGGTGATGATGTTAATAATGATAATGATGATGATGATGATGATTAATAATATAAGAACAATCAAATGAAAATGAAGAATAAGGAAATGTAGAAGAAGAATAAGAAAAACAAATCGATTAATAATAGTGTGAAAAAGAAATAGAAGATGATGAATTGGAAAAAGAAAAAGAAAAAGTGCCTAAAAAAGATGATGAATTAGAAAAAGAAAAAGAAGAAGTGCCTAAAAAAGATGATGATCATCATGTTAAAGAGGAAGAATAAAAAATAGAATATGATTATGAACAAGATCAAGAAGAAAAATAATAAGAAAAAGATGATTAACTTGAAAATGATTAAGAAGAAGAAGATTATGATGAAGAAGAAGAAGGAGATGATGTAGGAGAATAGGTAGAAGATGAGCAAAAATAATGACAAAAGAAATAAAGTATGAACAATAGGAAGAAGAAGAATAAAATAAAGAAAAATAAACAAAATATATAGAAAAGAAATGGTAAAAAATCTGAAGAAGACAAAGAAGAATTAGTTGAATAAGTAAAAGTATTAGACAAAGAATAAGAAGAATAAGATGTTTATGATTATCATGATGAACATAAGAATAAGAAAAAAAAGAAAATAATAATAATAATGATGATAAACAATAAAAAAAAGAAGATGAAAAAAATGATGATAATAAGTTTTATGATGAATACAAAGAAAAACAAGAAAAAGAAGATGAATAATGATAAGAAAAAAAATAGGGTGAAAAAGAATAATATTGAAAAGATTAAAAAGAAGAAAAATATGAATAAGAAGGAAAAAAGATGAAGAATAAAAAAAAGAAGGAAGAAGCTGATGAGGAAGAAAATGATGATGAAGAAAAATAAAAAGATGAAGAAGAAAAAGAGTAAATATAAAAAATTAAAGAAGAAGAAGAAGAAGAAGATTAAAAATAATAATAATAATAAAAGGAGTAGATCATGATACTGATGATAATCATGATCATGAAAAAGAAGTAGATGAGTGAGAAGAATAAGAAAAAAAAAATAAATATGAATAAAAACAAGTTGAACATGATGATCATGATGATTTATACTACTAATAAGAAAAATAAAATAGAAGATAAAGAATATAATAAAAAAGATAAGTTAGACAAACATGAAGTTTAGTAAAATGAAATTGGAAAAACAAGAAAATCAAGAAGATAAAGATAAAGAATAAAAAGAAGAAGTATAAGAAAATATAATAGAAAAATAAATAGAAGAAGAAAAAGATGATGATGATAGAATTATTAGGTGGGCCAGGCAGCCCGGGCATGGCACGAGGCATGCCCCGACTAAGGCATGCCTCGCCTTGGACGACACGGTCCAAAACCACGCTTAGACTTGGGTCGTGCTGGACCAAAACACAACTCAAGTCATGCTGGCCTAAGGCACAACTCATGTCATGCTTGCCCAAGGCACAGGTCAAGTCATGCTTGCCCAAGGCACAGCTCAAGTCATGCTTGCCCAAGGCACAGCTCGAGTCATGCTTGCCCAAGGCACAGCTCGAGTCATGCTTGCCCAAGGCACAGCTCAAGTCATGCTGGCCCAAGGCACAGCTCAAGTCATGTTGGGCCAGATGTTGTCATGACTCTTGTTGATCTAGAAGTTGACATGCCTTATATTTGGCTAAGCATGACCCATGTGCCTGGCCCATTGTCATGATCCACCATAATGATGATCATGTCCTTAGACTAGGTCCCAATAATGGGTCCTAGGTCATAATGAATTGGGTAACCAAATAAATGTAACATGTTGCATTAACATGGAAAGTTTTTTTAAGAAAACAAATTCACCAAAATGATGTGATAGATTGCCCCATTGGGATAGAAGTCTCAATGGCTATGCAGTTGTTGGGCATCAGGCAAACATGCGTATGCACTAAATAGCAATAGTTGTCACTATCACTATTAGGTGTGTACATTGACATTCATATTTTTTAAAAATTATCAGAAGATTCTAGTCATTAGAATTCATTCCAATGGCTTAGGGCAAAAATCTAATGGCTGTCAAGTTTCTACCCATTTATATATTAAAAAAATACAAAAAAAAAATAAAAAAAATATACTTTTTTAATAAAAAAATTATAAATGTAGAGTAAGTATTTATAGTTTTTCATTCTTTATTCTAACTTCTATATCTCTCTCCTCTTTTCTACTCTATGCTCTCCTCTGATGTCCCTCTATATGATTCTCAAATTGTAATTTAGAGTGTTTTTGTTCTCTAATTTTTTTTTCTCTCTATGAGATTGTGGCTCTGCCCTTTGAAAGTTGGAAATTAGAATAGAATATCACCTCTAGTTGAAATTATGCTAATGATACCTGAATCTAGGTAATTTTTATTTTTTTTATAAATATTATTTAATTATTTTTAAAATTTAAACTAAAAAATTGACTAATGATTAATGGTAAATATAATATTAATGAAATTAACATTGATTTAGATATGAATAATAATGATAACTTTGGAAAGGTCTCAGATTAAAACTATATTTTCTCTCATTGCCTCAACCCAAACTCAAATGGCTAAAAATAAGAACTTTAGTTGTCTAGACTCACTTTAAGATAATAAAAAATAAAAATACTAGGGATGCCAATAAAGAATAGTATAATATATATATTATCAAAAAATATATTCATATAAGAGCACTTATAGCATGGGGTACCAAAAGATGTATGCCGATCAATGCACCAAAAAAATGGTGCATTAGATGATAGGTAAACCCATTTGATCATGAGTGGCGAGGTCTTTGAAGCTAGATATAGTTTAGCTTTTTTGATCCCATTCATATACCGCAATGATTTGGTAGGAAAGGCATGACCAAATTGATTATGATAATGGGTCTTCTAATTAGATTTTTGGAGGATCCTAGTATAATTAGTATCATGCTAACATACTTTTAGCCTACTTATCTTATGATTACTAGGTCCACATGTAGTAACAATATAAATAAATATTATAATTTAGCAAAATAATTAATAATTAATGAATTTAGAAAATATAGTGAAGTGGTATCCATTGGTATCTAATATTTGGATTAGTCATGATGATGTATTATTTACATGTCTCATCGCCCATTATGTAGATTATACATAAAAACTTATACAAAAATTTAGGATATCATAATATTTTTCATCCTCATGATCGCCCTACCATACTTGAGTGCATTATGGGGATTTTAAGAGATTATTATATTTATAATAAAATATTTATTATGACATTTAATAATACATCTAATATCAGAGTCACTATTAGTATATATGTTTGGACCATCAGAGATGGGCCATTAAGTGAGATTTTTTACATTAGGTGCATTTGTCATATTATTAATCTAATAATACAAGTAGGAATGAATGTTTTTTTCCCCACATTAAAAAAAATAAAAAAGTTACTAAAATATCTTAGGATACCTATCAAACAATAGAAGTTGGTAGTCTCAATTTGTATGTGAGTCTAAAGAAGCTGAAACTCCAAATGGATATGAGATACCATTGGAATTACACTTACCTAATGTTGTAATCATGTGTTGGATATAAATACATGATATCTGACGATGTCAATAGTAATATTGACATACTTATTATTGATGACTCTAACGAGAATATATTAATTTCTTTTATAAGCTTCCTAAATTTTTTTTATGACATGATGGACATGTATTCATCTATGTATACTTCCACCACTTGCATTGCACTCAGGCATATATGTAACATTAGTAGTATTTTTCGCAAGTTTAGAGGTAACATTACATTTTATGTCATGACCATTGAGATGAAAACCAAGTATTTAAATTATTAGTATATCATTTCATCTTTTTATTACATGGTTGTCTGCATGGATCCTAAGGTTAAGGTGGAAGCTGTAGAAAATATTTTGGCATTATCCATGTGCATAAACCAAAGCCACTAACTTGAAGGATTCATTCATGAAAAATTGACCGACTTGTTTACATATTATGACAAAGTATGATAATAGTTGTAGCTATGCTCCAAATATGGACATGTATACCATATTTGGAAAAAATTTATTCTCCATTCAGTTAACAAGGAGAATATGATGAGATAGTCTATCAAATAGAAATGAATTGTCTTGGTACTTAGATACCAATTGCTACTCAATCATATCATATTATAATAATAAAAATCTTGATATTTTATTATGATGAAAATTATATGAATCCACCTATATCTTGTGGTATCTAAGATGTCATGGGATGTACTGACTCTTATGGTGTCTAGCATAGCATTAAAGTATACTTTTTTTATTACAGCCAATGTCTTTTCAGATAGGAGATCAAGATTGAAGCCATATATCATTGAGGCAATTGTATGTATGAAGGACTAGAATGATTTTAGATTAGGCTTTTAGAATAGAGTGGAATCATGAGAGTTATTGAAAGATGACTCATAAAATTTAGAAGATATTGAGATTACCACTAGCAATACCACCAAACATTTACATGATAATAACTATTTGTATACATATACCGATTGGCATTAGGATTGCTTGTTATTTATTGATGTTATTTTTATTTTATGATTGTCATTTTGATATGTTATAAATTACATTCGATACTAAGATTATGATTTATGATTATATTTGTTGATATTATTGTTAATTTTTGTTTATCATTTGTATTTCATATCTATCTTTTGGAACCTGGTTTGAATTAGATATTATATTTCATTTTTGACTACAATTATAGTTATTGTTATAGTTATATTTTTATATTTTTAGCCTTATGCTTCATTAATGTTATGTCTGATGTGTATTATAGATATAATTAGTCTTTTTTCTTTATTTTTTTTATTTTTTATTTTTATTTTTATATTTCTATGGTAATTGGTAATCAGTGTGCGGTAGCAGTAGCAATGGCTGATGGACAATGCTTGTGGTGGTGGTGGTGACCAAAAAACCGACATATCTAACAAGACCCGAGATGACCCTACATGGTAGGGATGAGTCTATTTAGAATCATGCTGAGCATGCCATGCTGAGTTAGGTAGAGTAGAAATCATGCTGAGTAGGGCACGAGAAAACTTCCATGTTGGGTCATGCACTACATGTTGACCCAACTAGGCTACCCAAAAAGAAGGGGAAGAGGTGATCCATCCCAGTTATCCTTGTAGATGATGACATCAAAATAATTACTTATCTAGGATCAATGACTAATATAGAAAGTATAAGAAGGAAAGAGACAAATATTATATAGAGAAATTATCTTCAATAGGAAAGATTTCTGAGAAAGGAAGTATTGATGGTATAGCCATAAATGTTAAATATGCTTGGGTTGCAATCCAAGAGTTTTTTTTTTGTTTGCTTAATAAAGTGTCCTTTTGTAAAATAAGCATTATATTTACATAGTTACACTTAAAATTATATACACAAAAGAATCACAGAGACATACCAACTATGATTTCTAATTCTTTAAGCCCAAAGAAGTGACCATGTTTCTATGATACGATTTCTATGTTACAAAAAAGAGAATTCCCATTAGAAGTTTAATGAAAAATTTGCCACCATTTTATAGCACCATGAATTTAGTATAAAAGAAAGTGAAGACCCATCAAAAACTTAATTACAAACTCAAACCTAGTGCCACAACTTATAAAATATAAGTATCATTAGAAATCTAATGGAAATACCATGACCATGACCTAGCATTATGACTTTGAAGTAGAGGGGTCAAATGGGCCATGGCATATTGGCATGGCTCAGTTTTAGGTGCCCTAATCTGGCCACCATGTCATACCTGGCATGTCATGGTACAT
Organism: Sapria himalayana; assembly: GCA_029783825.1. Taxonomy (NCBI): domain Eukaryota; kingdom Viridiplantae; phylum Streptophyta; class Magnoliopsida; order Malpighiales; family Rafflesiaceae; genus Sapria; species Sapria himalayana. The sequence goes on from JAREIK010001290.1 coordinate 358,074, forward strand.
GTGTCATGCTGCGACTCAAATTTGGGTGGGTCAACACAACCCGCCAGCCCATGTCTAGCTGGACTTGGGCTAGGTCATGCTAGGGCATACCAGGCCATACAATTTCGGTCCCTATTTTCTAGCTTAGTGACTTAGGCTATGACCTAGCATAGTTAGGTCCTACTGTCCTAAAAGGCTAGAACTTCAAGTTCAAGTCTAAGACTAACTCGCACGATCGCACTCGTGACTCTACTCATCATCTCGGTCTCGATATCAGAATTGTGAATTAATTATTTAATTTTTTTTTTACAAATTTCATATTTTAATTTAACATTTATGAGTTTTGACTTGTGAGTATAATATCAAATTATATTATTTATTAATTTAACATAAATAATAAATCACAAAAAATATCAAAAAAATAGATCAATTATTCATTCATAATTCAATCCAAAAATAAATAAAACAACACAAAGGCATAAGCATAACTTACAAATCATAGCAATAACATAAAATAAAATGTAAGCATCATTAATCACAAACATTATAATAATAATGTAGCACGATCAACTACCTCAATGATTCAAATTAAATGCTAACTCATATGAGTATGTAATTGATCACATTGCATAAGTATCTGATGGCATCATTAGTGGCGGGGTGAACCTCTTCAAAGTCCCATGAGTCATTATCTTCCAGCAACTCCTCCTCTTTTGTTCTATCACGATCTCAATCATGGATGCCCAACCTCGAAACTTCTTAATCCTTAATGCATGATAGTGCTTCATTGATATCTAGTCGTTGTCTCGATCTTTTATCCAAAATCACACTGATTACAATAGGAAAAATAGACTTCGATGATACTATGCTCGACACCAGAGAAGTTAGTAGATCTCAATACATATTAGACATCATGTTGTAGGTGGACTCATGATTTTTACCATTATAAAATATCAAGATTCTTGTTATCGTTATGTAATAGGAATGAGCAGTAATCAATATCTAAGTACCGAGATAGCTCGCTCCTATTCAATGGTCCACGCCATCATTTTTCTCTTGCTAAATGAATGGAGAAGGCATCACATCTGAATAAGGTATCTATATTCATATTTGGAGCTTGGCTCCTACTACTACCATACTTTGTGTTGTATTATGTAAATAACTCAGTCAATTTCTCATGAATGAACTCTTCAAGTTGGTGTTCCTGGTTCATACACAAGGATATATATATATGCCAAAATATTCTCTACCCCTTCTACCTTAATCCTAGGGTCCATGTAGGCAGCTAGACAATAAAAAGAATGAACAATGGACCAATACTTTAAGTACTTGGTTTCCATCTCAAGAGCCATGTCATTAAATGTTGTTTCATCTCAACTTTCTAATCATGCTACTAATGTTGCATATGCACCTGAGTGCAATGCAAGTCATGGTAGTATAAACTGATGAACACATGTTCATTATTTCATTAAAATCTTTTGGAATATCTTAAATGAAATTCTTGTATCCTAATCAGTATCATCAATAAAAAGTTTTTTATTCTTACTATTGATGTAGTTAGATATCACGTGCTTGTATCCAACACATGACTCCAACATCATGTATGTATAATTCTAATGGTATCACATCTGTTTGGAATTTCTTATTCTTTAGACATGTAGATAAATAGATACTACCAAACTCTTATTGTCCATTAAGCATCTGAATATATTTTAGTGAGTTGCATATTTTTTCTTAAGTGGATGAAACAACCTTCAACCCCACTTATACTATGATGTTAATGAGTGACACATGTATTTAACATAAAAATCCTTTTTAATGGCTCATATCTAATGGTACAAACAAATATGTAATGTCTATACCATTATTAGATGCATTATTGAATGTGATACTATATATTTTATTTCGTATCTTATATTTTCTAATGATTCTAACCATTCACTCATATATGGCCATATCATCATGAGGATAGAGAATCTCTGAAAATCTTAATATCTTTTTATTTAGTGTAAATTATAATTTACATAGTGGGTAGTGAGGTATACAAAAGATACATCATCATGACTAGTCTAGATATCGGATGTAACAAACACTACGATACTATATTCCCTAAATTTATTATTTATTATTTGTTTTTCTAGCTTATAATATTGTAGTATGTTGTTCCTATATTCGGACATAGGAATCTTACGATATGTAGGCTTAAAATAGGTCAACATGAAACTGACTATCCTTGGATCATGTGAAAATCTAATCATAAGACCAATTATGGAGATCAGCTTGGACATGTCTTCCCTCACTAACTCGTTGTAGTATATGAAGGTGGTCAACATAAAGGCTGAATAGATCCAACCACAAAGACCCTACCATTCAGTTGGGGTTGCCTGGGTCCAATGCACCATGTTTTTTAGTGCATTGTTTGGCATGCCTATTTATGTTCTCAGTCCCATATGTACTACTATAGGTTAATATTTTCGTACAATATTTGTATTGTGTTGATTTTTCATCGACACCCCTAACATTTTTATTTTGTATAGTGTTAAAGTGAGTCCAAACTATAGATTTCTTCTAGTTTTTTAATTTTTAGATGTTTTGGTCAAGTCCATGAAAGAAAACAAGGTTTTAGGGGCCCCAACCTAAGAAATTTTCATTGTGTTTTTATTATCAATATTAAAATTATTTATATTTACGTCAATCTTAATCTCATCCTCATCATTAAATTCACTATATTTTAAATTTTTATTGTTTTATTAAATATATTCTAAATTTTAATTTTTATAAATTATAAAATATTTGTTATTAAATATATATAAAAAATTAAAATTTTAAAACTAAATAAAAATTAAAAAATAATACATATTTGGCATTTGGCTATTTATGGATTGCCGATTCCCAATCGCCGAAGCCGATGTCTAATATTAAAATCCAATGTCCAAAGCATAGTCCGCACTTGAATCCCAAAAGCCAAATGGCTAAATGATATTGAGAGAGAGAGTCAACTTTAGAGATAGAGTTAAATATTAGAGATTTAAGAATTAAGATTAGAGAGAAAGAGAGAGAATTTAAGGTGGGAAATTGAGAAGTGAGGGAGAGATATATATAGATAATAAAAAATTATTTTTAAATCATATTTTTTTATTATTTTTTATTATTATGAATAATTTAGGAGCAGAATCATGACATCCATCATATTTTCTACCCTAGTCATTGGGTGTGCATCCAATAACTAGATGTTTCTCGGCATAATTTTTTTTATCATTGGGTCAGTTCAGCTCAATGATTCTAGAAGGATCTAGAATTGAATGAGAACCAAGCCCGACCTCAAGGCCTGAGCCGAGCCGAGCCCAATCGCTGATCGATCACATGTCATTGGAGCCCAACACCCATAACCCAGTACTCAGACTGAGTTCTAGGGAATGATGATGAGTCATGCTACTGGACCTTGCCTTCAGGTCAGGCAACCAGGTCGTGCTTGGCTCAACATGGTGCCCGACACACCCTAGCCCATCATGGCATAGCACGGACCCATGCACGGTTCTCGACCATGCCATGCCGGGTCGAAAATGGCTTAGTCGTGTCACCATCGTGTTGGGCTGAGCCTGCCCAGCCCACTTGACACCTCTACTTTGAATTAATAGCTTGATATAATATCATGACTTTTTATTTAAGAAAGAAAAGTAAGCCCGCAAAGTTGTGACCATTAATGAGGCCATGATAATACATAAATAAATAACCCTAGAAATCCTTCAATAAAATTTTATTTCTCTTCCAATACCACAAAAATTCAACCTTAAATCCATTAATCTCATTGATTTGATGATGGAAAAATGATGATCATCGATGAAAATTACCAGAGAAATGAGCTGCAAAAGGTAAGAAAACTGACAGAACTTAGTGCCATGAAATTTCCATACCAAGTCATGGCACCCATGGTGATTTTTGTTATAGAATAAAAATAGTGATGGATGGACTTAGTTATTACCAAGAAAAGTTTTTTTAGAGAGAGAATTCAATGAATTCATCTATCCTTTTGGGGACATCATAAAGAAGAGGAATTAGATATTTCTTTGCATCAATAGAGAATATAGTAATTATTTATTATGAAATAATTCGATCTCAATTTGGATGATAGTTATAATGAAAACATGCTATATGAGAGATATTTGGGTGTGCTTTGATAGGGGAAAATAAATAAGTTTCTTGGATTCCTAGGAGCCAAGAATAGTATGTCTTTTGAATCTCTCTACAGACGACTCAATTTTCTAAGAATTACCAGTCAATTGATAGATGAAAATGTCATATGAAGGGTGACATCAAATAGCACAAATAGATATTCCATGTTTGATCATCTCACAAAGGTGAGTAAAGTTTGATTGTGTTCCATATACTCATTTTTATTATTAGCACTCCATGTCTTGATGATCATTAAAGAGATAGTGATTTTATAATATGTCATCCTTGTTAGTTATAGTTTTGATATTAGGATGATTCTTGAAAATTTATTTCTTTGTTTCCTAGATGGTTACTTATTTGGCCAACTAACTCTCTTCCCTAATTGATTTATTATGTCTAGCTAAGGGAATCCCCATAGATGAACATAATTATGTGAAGTGTCCATGAACCCCCTAACATTGTCAAGTATTAAAAAGAGAATTGAAATAGATAGAAAAGAAAAGAAAATATTTTTTGAAGGGGAAGAATCAACAAAAAATTGGTAAAAATGTACAATCATTCACTAGAGCTGACATATAAGTTTTGGAAAGAAAGGGTAGAAGATGAGAAGATGAGTAAACCCACCTTGAAAATTCAAAAGCTATACATTGAGGTATGTTTGTCTTTTGAAAAATGCATTGCAAGATGGTGAAAAAAAATAAGAAAGAGATAAAAAACAAGGTTCAATCCATATGCACAACAGTAGTATGAAAAGCTGGAAAATGAGATGCAATGTAAAAAGTATATCTCAAACAAAAAGAAATATTATGTATCACAAACTAAGAAAAGTTTGAATACAAGATCTACAAACTCTTGGAAGAATTAATGAAGTGAGTAGATCTAGGATTGATTGGCAGTGTTGAATTGTTTAGAAAAATGTAAGAATTTATCGTAGAAAATTAAAAAAAATGATGATGAAATGAAATGAAACGAATGTAAATGACATTTAATATCAGGAGAACTAGTGGATAGATGAATTGAGAAAATTTATTGAAAATCGAAAGGCCTTAGATTTTACAATGGATTTTTTTGAGAGTGTAATAAATTCAATTGGGTCAAGATAAGACATATTGTGTTACATTATGGTGAAGATATTAGACTGAGAATCTACACAAATTTGGAGAGTCGAAAACACTGTACACTTCTATGGCACTATTCGAGCATTATAGGTTAGATTTTACCTTTAAAAAGTATGATCCAAAGAAAAATCTTATTGTCGACTTCTCTCAACACATTAATTTATACTTTTTATTTATTTCCATATTTTGATATGGTATTCAATTGTGATGAATTTGTAAGATGATATAGAAGAATTTTATTTTTATTGAGGAAGAAGTCATTGCTTAAGGATGAGTGATAGTTTTAGTGTGAAAGTTTATTTGATATTCAATTATCAAATATTCTTGAGTATTTTTATTGCTATTAGATGATGTGTAACTATGGGAAAGAGATATAATTTGATTAATTTCATGACTTTGGAATTTTGATGGATTTTGATAATTATTCATGAAATTGTATGTTCAAAGGTATTTGGTGATATTGTAATTTATAGTTTATCGAAAAATTTCAGCATTCATTCTTCGATAAAATTCTACTTAATTATTCATAATAATCTTTATGTGTCATAACTCTACCTCTTCATTAGCATTATTCTTCAACTATGTAACACATTTTTTATGGCCATGATATTCTAATGGAGTCATAGTTATACTCATCTCATAATAATTAAATAGTCATGATATTAATTTTATGTCATATTAACTACGCATCACTTTAGTGCTAAAAGTAATTGTCACTTTATAGGACCACAGCTTTATATTTACTAGGACTTTCTATTCTCATGTTGGAGTCACAACCTTTTTCCAAAGTGATGACTTTTGAGTTAGAGAAAAATACAAAAACAAAACTATTTAGGCCAAAGCTACCATAATTATTTAGTTTCATGACTTTTAGACAAAAGATGTATACAAGGAATTTACTTGAGAATGACAACTCCCCAATTATTTGGCTCTTGTCTTCAAGAGAAGGCAAAGTTATGATTATCATATATGAACTAAATACCCAAAGACAATAAACTTTCTTAGTGTTGCGGGCATGTTATATGCAAGAAAGGTTAAGGGAAAGTCATCTCCATTTTCATCATGTGGCCATGTTATATATAAGAAAGATAATTCTCAACATTGTGGCGATTCCTAAGCACCCCAACCATTTTATGCAAAAGAAAGACTAAGGCAATGTCATGGTCATTTTTAATTTCACTGTCATATGATACCCAAGAAAAATTATTCCTAGTGTCTTATTCATTCCTATTGTTAGAGCCTTTGGATATAAAAGAGAAACTAATGCCTAAGCCACATCCATTCTCAACATCATGATTTTGTCATACAGAAATAAAAGGTGCAAGTTCTTGACATTATCAGTAACATGACTTTGTGATATAGAAAGATTAAGATGCATTCCAAAGATGCTGCCACATTCTAGGGTTGTAACCTCAAGCTCAAGAGATCAAGATCAAAGTCATGAAATCATCTTAAAGTCATAATTTTCTACTCAGAGAAATACCAAAATTCTAGAGTATAAAAGAGAAAATGAGAAAAAACCCATAGGAAGATTAATCTTCTTCTCCATGTACTAACACAAAGTCAAAGTATAGCAAACAATCATAGAGGTGATTTTTAAACACCTTAAGGGATACATATACAAGCAAGGGATGTAAGACAAATTAAAGCCTAGAGTTGGGATGTGTGACTTTCAACACCACCCCCCCCCCCCCTTTCAAGGTAGATTCAAGAAAATCAACTAAAATATCCATGGGATTAGGGTTTGTATCCTAGATGCTTATAAGGGCTATTAGTAGGAACTTGAGATTCATGAGATTTTTTTTCTTGTACCTCATGAATCTCTCCCTAATGCTAGGCTAAATTGAAATCTAGTTTGTATAATTTTTTTATATGGTATATGAATAGTTTTATGAATAATAAATGTATTTAATTTATTTTATGAAATGAAAATTGATGGATCTAGTAATTAAATAGAACTTAAATTAGAGATTTGACTACTGGTGAATTTGTACATGTTATTGTGGTATACGGTGACATATAATCTATGAGACTCACTCATGCATTTAGTAGGAATGAAGTGATATCCATTCTAGCCATGATGTATGAGATAAATCTATATCTCAAAATATAGCTATATTAATCATTAAAAGTATTGTGTTTCTAGAGCTAGGGCTGTAACCGAGCCAAGCTGCTTGCGAGCTGCTCGGCATTCGGCTCGTTAGATGCTCGCTCGAACTCATTTATTAAGTTAAACGAGTCAAGCCCGAACATCATTTTGAGGCTCATAAGTTAAATGAGCCGAGCCTGAGCACCCTCAAACTCGGCTCGTCAGCTCGTAAACAGGCTCATGAATAGGCTTGTGAGCAAGCTCGTTAACCAGGCTTGTGAACAAGCTCGTGAACCAAGTTTGTGAATAGGCTCGTGAACAAGGAGAAGGCTTGATGCACAACAAATGTTTCCTACAAATGAACATGATGAATATTTTAACTCTTGAACTTCAATCAAGTTAATTGAACTTTTATTATCTTATCTTTTTAATTTAGTTGTATGTTGACTATTTTAGATGAACATTTTCTTTAATTCCCGAATATCATTTTGAGGCTTGTAAGTTAAACGAGCCGAGCCCGAGCACCCTTAAATTCAGCTCGTCAGCTCATAAATAGGCTCGTGAACAGGCTCGTGAATAGTCTTGTGAGTAAGCTCATTAACAAGACTCGTGAACAAGCTCGTGAACCAAGATCGTGAACGGGCTCGTAAGTTAAACGAGCCGAGACCGAGCACCCTCAAACTCGGCTCGTCAGCTCATAAATAGGCTCGTGAACATGCTCGAGCCTACTCCTTTAAACCCAAGCCGAGCCGAGCCTGCGTAATACTAAACTCAGCTCTGCTCGGTTACACCCCTACCTGGAGCCAAAGACATGATTGATTTTACAAGCAATCTATTGTGCATGTCTAAAAAGTTTTGGTTCTCAATTGAGGTAAAAATTTTATAGAATATTCTCTTAAGAGTTTTTCCTTTAGTGTGTGGGTCACATCATTTCTATGGAGGATGATAATATATAATACATGAAACATATAATAGTGTATTGTAACTCATAAGGTATTGATAGTTCTTTGACTTGCTTTTACTCATATTGTTATCACTAGTTAAACTTGAGAAGCACATATATTAATTATGTAGTTAAATGCATGCAAAGCTAGATGTACAAATACTTATAAATCACATTAGTTCTTGGTCCTTATGCAACATGAGACTAATGAATAAGAATATAGATACAAATTAGTCATCAAGGACAATGATAAGTCACTTAAAAGGCATAGACTTATAAGTAACTCTTGAGTAGAGATGAATTTTTGTCTTAGTGGTAACGTATTGAGGAGACAACTATGAGGGGGTTATCATTATCTTGTATGCATATACAAGCTTCATTATATATCCAAAACAAATATAATTTAAACTATTTGAACATGCATCACATGAATTACATGGATAAAGCCAAGAATCTAAGAGTCATACCTATATCTCTAATTATCTTTCTTATTAGAATTGCATTCTCTTATTGTTATTTAGTTGAATTGCTAATATAATCTTATGTGATCAATATTTAGACAAAATTTATTTTTATTATTTGTATGACTCATATACATATTGATTATTATTGATGAGATATCTTATTAAATAAGCTTTTGGGATACTATTTAATCAAAAAAATTGGGCAGCAAAACAAAGTCACAATAACGAGAAATTCAAGAAGTTTCTAAATGATCTCTAAAAGTTGTAGGAAAGATTCTATTTTCTAAAGTGCTAGCCCAAATACTAAATTACATGAAGTTCATAAAATATATAATGAGTAATAAAAAGAAGTTGGAGATATATGGAATGGTAAAATGACCAAGAAGTATAGTCTCATCATTTAGCTACCAAGAAAGCTGAAAGATATAAGAAGTTTTATAAATCCATTCATAATTAGGGAGTGCATTTTCTAGAATATACTATGTGCTGGGATCAAATTTAAACTTGAAACCATTATCCATAGTGCAATTATTAAACCTTGATAAGATAACTCTAACTATTCTCTCACTTAAAATGTTCAATCATTAAATCAAATTTCTATGTGGACTGATTGAAGATGTTTTTGTGAAAAAGGGTATGTTCATTTCTCTAGTGGGGTTTCATATGCTTGACATGGAGGAAGATTAGCATGCTCATTTTAATCTTGGTACAACTATTTTAAGCCATAGGACAAATATTAATTAATGTCAAGAAGGGGGTGTAGAGCAAGTAAAAATAAATCTTTACAAGATCATAATGAGATAGAAAGTAGATTTCAGATGAAAAGAGTTTATAGAAAAGTGTTGGCCCAAAGAAGAAGTACATAACAATGAAGAATCTTAAAAATGGCTCGAAAAATATAAAGATGAAGATGAAGATAACTAAGAAGTCACTACCTTCTTTAAATTCATCTTCAAGAGGATATGAGTTATATAACTTTGAAGAGGTAAATGAATAGGCAGCAAAAATGAAGTTCTCTATGGAGCAAAATGCTAGAGCTAATGAAGAGACTCTTGAGATGGCTAATGATGTACGAGTAAAAAAAAATCCTCAATTGATCATTGATGTGTTGGAAAAGAAAGATAAGATAAAGATAACAATGGTGGAACATCAAAAGGCAGATGAAAAGGAAGTAATTATGATGAAGAAATTCACAATTTCAATGGGTTCCATGTTTTTTCCTATTAAAAGAATGATTAAAGTCATGACATGAGTCAAAGTTGTGACTAATATGATCTAGAAAGCAATTCCATAAGCTGTAACCACACATGGAGTTGCAATATTTTTTAAGGAATTTATATGCACTAATGTCATGATATTTTCTAAAGGCACAAGATCTATGACAAAATATATTTATAAAGAAGTACTAAAGAATTTCATGATGTTAAGAGAAATATCAAAAGGACAAGCCAACAAAAAGATTATATGAAAAAATAGCATAGATAGCTAAAGTTACTAACCTACTTGGAGATATAAAGAAAGTTTGTCTTGGGACATTAAATGTAGTGTTGCTTGTGAGACAACTAAACGATAATTTTTTTGCTTTGTTTGATGAATAGATGCTTCATAACACAACCCATATACTTCCTATCAAATCCCAAAACTCTTAAACGTATTTCCAAAACAAAAGACCACTACAACTTTCAAACCATTTACAATAATTGGTGTTGATTTTTGAAACAAAAGACCTACTTGGTGATCATACATGTATTTTTCTATTGGTGTTGATGTTTGAAAGGAGACTCATTTTTTTGGGGATGAACAATAATTGTAGTGTGGATATTTGTTTGGTACACCATTTACAAAATAATTTGTGTGATTTTAGAAGTAGATATACATGTGTTTGCATGTTTTTTAAAATTTTTCTAAATGAAATTTACTAAATATATATTTTGAAAAGATTTGATGATTATTAGTGAAATCATAAAAAAATTTGGTGATATTAGTTGACTCGGTGGAGAAATGTCTTGTAGGGGAGAAAAGTGATGGAGAGTCAATATAATTTTTCTTGGCATGATTTATGCATACCTTCAATATTAGTTTTAAGTAGTTATGACATCCTTTATTTGTGATAACTCTATCTAAACTTCATTGCATTCTTTATATGTCATGCCTCTATCACCAAGTTGATATAATCATTTTACAATATAACACATTCATCATAGTCATGACATTGTCTTTAAGTCATAAATGCAAAAAAACCTAACTTTTTTATGGCTGCGATATTATTTTTATAACATGGAAACTAAGTATCCCTATAGTACAAGTTGTTGTGACGTATTATAGAATTGTGAATTTATCAAAATAGAGACAAAACATCAAGAAATGTGAGTAGCGACATCATTTTCTATCATGAAATTTTGTACAAAATAGTAATTACTCAGGTCATAACTTTTTCCAATTCTACAATTTTGTGCTACAAAGTGAATATACCAAAGTCATGATCAACTAGAATATCATGACTCTATGTTATACATAGTTTTTACTTCAACTGTGGTAATCTATGAGGCATATTAATTTGATTATAAAGATAATACCAAAGTCATGACAATTCCCAATATCAATAATTTGTGTTATAGAGAATTTAATCTCAAACATGATGATCTCAAAGCCATGATATTTTTTTTTATAAATTCAAAAAAGATAAGTCATGGTCATTCTTGGTACCATGACATTATGTTAGAGAGAGAATCATTCATCATGGCTATTCCTAGTGCCATTATATTTATTTTCTAGAAAAGAATCAAATAGATGTTAAAGTCACAACTTCGGCTTTGTGTCATGACTTTCAGCTTGAAGTATTACATTGATCCCTAGAATATAAAAGCTAAACTTATTATACTTAGAAAGGGAACATGCTGATCAAGCCAAGAACCCTAGGAGATGCAAATTCAACTCCAATTAAGGGGTTATCCATGGCAAACAAACAAATCTTTTTTAGAATTAAGGTTTTATACTTAGAAAGTCACGTGGGTATTCATTTGGAAGACAAAAATCTATGAGAAGCCTCTTTATAAATTTTACATGATATCTACCCAAATTTCCAATAAATAGAATTCTAGTATTTGAAATGAAATTTTGTTTTGATGAATTATTAATTTTATTAGTTAATGTTTGTTTTTATGTGGTGTTTCGATGTGGATAGATATTGATGCAATTTTTGAACTAAAAATTAGGGTTTTGATAAATACATCAGTTGTACATGTTGGTCATAGTAGTTGGTGATAGGTAAGTCATATTTCATAACATGCATGCATAAGCTTTATTAACAAGCAAGTGATAGCCCTTCTAATTTTAACATCTGACTTAAACTAATATTTAAAAACCCAAAGTTAAGGTATAATAATTATTATGAGTAAAGTGCTCATAAAACTGAAAGAATAAAAATATTAAAAACTAATTTATTATGTACAATCTAAAAGATCTAATATTCAAATAATATGGTGTCTAAGTTAGAGGTGTCAAATGGGTTGGTAGCCCAAGCATGGTCCACAGCCTAGCCCAATTTAATAGTGCCTAGCCCAGCATGGTATGGACCAAAATAGTGCCTCATGACAGGCTAGGCCACCCCATGGCACGATTCATACTATGCTAGGTTATAATGAGCCATGCCTAGTACTAGCCTAAGCAAGACCCATGTGCCTGGCTTAGTGACAGGGTAAATAGGCCCGAGTGACCACCTATTGGGTGTCCCATCAAGCACGATGAGATAGGCATGATTTGAGTCTAAATTTTTTTTAAACATTTATACCATGACCTTGTCCCCCAAAATGGGGTGGGGTAAAAAATTTGACCACCTCATCATGGGACAGTAAAATTATTTTAAAAAACCAGCTACGTGGTCGATAGTATTTTTTTGTAGCATGCGATAGAAATTAGAATCTCCAATCCTGTTTGCCACTTTCCCTTTTGGAATGGGGTTACGAGATTCTTTCATAGCATGTGAAAGATTCCTCAGTCCCATTGGTCCAGCATGGCCATGTAGCACGAACATGTCACGAGCATTGTTCTACGCAGGATGACTGAGCCACCATACCATGCCTGGCATGGCATAGGAATTTTACCATTCCATGTCTGGCATGGCATGTTGGCATGGGCGTACCTTGAAAAAATGGGCCATCCTAGCCTAGCACGCCCTATTTAATACCTCTAGGGTAAGTAGAACTTCTTGCATAGAAGTTTTAGCATAATATAAAAATCATATGTATGTTGTGCAAGATGGTGATATGTTTCTCACAGGACACATACAAGTGGGAGAGACTCATATGAGGTGATATCATTGTGAATAATTCGTGCTTATATGACGTTCATAGGTGATATTTATGGAATATATATAATTGTCATGAGTATGATGCTTATAAAGCTAAAAGCATAAATATAATTAGTACACATTATCTTGCATTCTCTAGAAAATTAAAGGTTTAAGAATAAAAGTACATTCACAAAATAATAATCTGGGGTAGTTGACATATTACCTAAAAAATACATATACAAATGACCCTTACAATAAATGATGTGTTCCTTTAGTGTTAAAATATCAAAAGGAAAACTATGAAGTGATCATCCTTGGTAGTAATAGTCTAATAAAAGATGTTTAGCCACCTTGTATGCCAAGAGGGAACATGAGCATTTCCATAATGATCAACCCTTTATTCAAAAACTAAACACAATATAGATCAAATACTTAAAAACTTTATTATGGATAAATATGTTAACCAACCCTAAAGTCTGAGTATATTTTAGAAGAAAAAGTACATTTATTGTCAACTAATATACTTATTAGTTCATTTTTGATTTAATGAACCATCAATACAATCAATATGGGATTGATATCTATTCATATGTCTGCTTTATTACATATATGATTCATATACATATAAAGGTATACTAGATGAGAGATTTTTACATAATATATTTTTAGATTATATCTACTAATTATGAGTATTGTTACCCTCAAAAAGACACTATAATGATGAAGGAGAAGAAGAAAAAGCAAGAGAAGAAGAATAAAAAAAAGAAAAATGAATATGAAGAAAAAGAAAATGAAGATAATGAAGTAGAAGAAAAAAAACAAAGATTAAAAATAAATAGAAAAAGAAAAAGTTGAAGAAGAAGAAAATAAGAAATAGTAGTAGTAGTAGTAGTAGAAATCTTAATAGAATAAGAATAAGAATAAGAAGAAGAAAAAAGAAGAATAAGAAGAAGACAAACAAAAAACTTAAGAAGAATAAAAAGAAAAAGATAATCAAGATGATGCAATAATAGAAGAGAAGAAGTAGAAGAAGAATAATAATATGATGATTACAAAGAAAAAGAAGAAAAGAAATAAATAAAGAAGAAGTAGAAGAAGAAGAAATAAAAGGAGAAGGAGAAGAAAAGAAATTTACAAGACATAAAAAGAAGAAGATGATAAATAATAAGAATAAGAATAAGAATAATAATAAAAATAATAATAATAACAACAAGCAGAGAAAGAAGAAAAAGAAAAATAATAAGAAAAACAATAAGAAAATGATAATCATAAAGATAAAGAAAACATAAATGATAAATAAGGTCGAGAAGATAAAGATGAAGATAAAGAATAAGTAAAAGAAGAGGTAGAAAAGAAAGATGATGATTAATAAGAAAAATAAAAAGAACAAGATGAACAAGAATAATAATAAAAAAGAAGTAGTAAAAGATGAATGTAATAAATGATATTGATAATTAAGAAGTAGAAAAAGAAGAAAAAGTAGTAGTAGTAGTAGTAGTAGCATATTATTAAGGAGAATGAGGAGGAGGAGATGAATATTAATAAAAGGAAGAAGAAAAAAGCCCAAAGAAGAAAAAGAATGATTAGCAATAATAAGATAATGATGAAAAAGAAAAAGAAAGTAAAGAAGAGTATAAATAAAAAAAAGAAGGCAAAAAAGAAGTAGATGAAGAATAATAGGAAGAAGACGAAAATGATAGATAAAGAAAACAAAAAGTAATAGAATAAAAAAAAGGTGATATTGATGATGATGTAGTAGAATAAAAAGAATAAGAAGAAAGAAAGAATGAGATGATGAAAAAGAATAAGAAAAGGAATAAGATGATGAAGAAGAAAAGGAATAAGATGAAGAAGAAAAAATGATGATGATGATGATGAAAAATAAGAAAAAGGAGAACAGGGAGAAGAAGAAGAAGAAGAAGATAAAATGACAAAGATGAAAATGTTGAAGAAGTAGAAGATGATGTTGAATAATAGTAAGGAGAAGATGATGATGTTGTTGTTGAAAAATAGCAAGAAGAAGTACAAATTTTATTGGAAGAGAATTAATAAAATGTAGAAGAAGAATAAGAAAAAAAGTTGAAAAAAAAGAAAATTATCAAGTAAATGAAAAAAAAGAAAGTGAAGAAGAAGAAGAAGAAGTTAATATTGATAAAGAAGAAGAAGAAGTTGATATTGATGAAGAAGAAATAGATGAAAAAAAAGTTGATGAAGAAGAAAAAGATTAAGAGGATGAAATAAGAAAAGATGAAAAGATGAAGAAAAAGAAAAATATGAAAAAGAAAAATAAGATGTTGAAGAAGAAGAATGTTTGTAATTGAAAGAAGAATAAAAACAAAAATAATATAAAGTATAAGAATAAGATAGAAGTAGAAAAAGGAAAATGAGAAGGACTTGAATGATAGAAAGAAAAAAATGAAGATAAAGAAGAAAAAGAAGAACAAGAAGAAAAAGACAAAGAAGAAGAATTTAAACAAGTTGAGGAAGTTGACATAGTAGAAGAAAACAAATAAGAAGAAGAATCAGAAATCAAAAAAGAAGATAATATAGAAGAAGAAGAAAAAAATAAACAAGAAAATAAAAAAGAAAATGGTGATGATGATAATCATGAAGAAGAAGAAGAATATGTTGATGTTGTTGAATAAGATGAAGAAGAAGATTGTGATGATATTAATGATGATGAATAAGAAGAAGAAAAAATATGATGAAAAAGAACAAAATGAAGAAGAATATAATGAATTAGAAGAATAAAAGAAAAAGAAAAAGAAGAATAAAAAGGTGTTGATGATGATGAATATGAAGAAAAAATAAATAAAAAGAAGTTCAAGTAGATATAGATGAAATTGATAATGTTGAATAAGCAATTGTAGAAGTAGATAAAAAAGGTGATGATGAATAAGAAGAAGAAGAAGAAACAGATAATAATGATGATGATGATGATGATGGTGATGATGATGTAGAATAAGATGAATAAGAAGCAAAAAAAAAGAGAAGATTATAATGATGATGATGTTGATCAAGAAGATGCTGATGTTGATGATGATGATGATTATGATGATGAGGATGATGATGATGATGAAACAGAAGAAGAAGAGAAAAAAAATAAAATGAAAATGATAAAGAATATGATGATGATAATGATGAAATAGTTTATGAAGAAGAAAAAAGATAAGAAAATGAAAAAAAAGATGATGAATAAATAGAATATGAGGTATTAATAGTAGTAGTACTAGTAGTAATAGTATTAGTAGTTTTAGTAGTAGTATAAAAATAAAAAGGAAACGAATTAAACAAACATTAAGATCAAGAAAAGAAAATGTAAAAAAAAGATCAAGAATATGAAGAGAAAGAAGAAATAAACGAAATAAAAGTAGAAGAAGATAATAATGATAATGATGTAAATGAAGTAGAAAAGAAGTAATAAAACAAGTTGAATATGATAGTCAAAAGAAGAAGTAGAAGAAAGAAAACAAGTATAAAAAGTGTATAAGAAGAAAAGCAAAAAGGAAGGCAAAGAAAATGAAATAGAGGTAGAAGAAGGACGAATAGATAGAGGAAGAGAAAAAGACCATCAATAAGAAGGAAAAAAAATATGAAGAATAAGAATAATAAAAAGATAAAATAAAATAAAATAAAAAATATAATGAAGGATAAGAAGATGATAAATATGATGATGATGAGGAATAAGAAAAAGATGAAGAATGAGAGAAATAAAATAAATATGAAGGTGTATAAGAATAAGGTGATGATTATGATGATGAAAAAAAAGAAGGTAACTAAAAGAACCAAACGAAGGTGAAGAAGAAATAGAAAATAAAGAAAAATGATAAGTAGAAGAAAAAGTTGTAGTAGTAGAAAAAGAAAAAGTAGTAGAAGAATATTATGGTGGTGATGATGATTATTAAAAAGATGATGATGATGATTTAAAAGATGATGATGCTCTTGTTTTTCCTTTTATGCTTCTTTTTGTTCTCATTCTTATTCTTCTTTCTAATCATCAACATCTTCAACTTTTTATTTTTTCTACTTTTTCTTATTTTCTTTTTCTTATCCTTCTCATTTTTATTTATATTCTTGTTCAACTCTTTTTAATTTTTTTGACTTCTTCATTTGATTTTTATTTATTCTTCTACATGTTATTTTATTTCTTGTTGTTTTTTTGTTGTTCATATTTTTTTTTATTTTTGTCTTTTTCTTCAACATCTTCTATTGCTTCTTCTTTGTATTTTTTTATATTTTTCTTCTTTTTCTTTTATTTATTCTTATGCTTCTTGCTCTTATATATTTTTTTTCTTCTTCTTTTTCCTCACCTATATCATTTTCTTCTACAATTACATTTCTTATTCTTCTATTAATACTTGTTATTTTATTTTTTGTTATTCTAGTTCTTCTTCTTCTTCTTTTTGTTCAACTTTTTCTTCATCTTATAATTTTCCATCTTCATCACTATATTCTTCTTCTTTGATTTCTTCATCTTTATATTTTTATCTTATTCTTTTTTTTCTTATTCTTATTCTTTTCTTGTTATTATTATTATTATTCTTCTTTTTATTATTCTTGTTCTTCTTCTTCTTATTTTTTTTTCTTCTTATTTTTCTTTTTCTTTTTTGTTTCTTTTTCTAATTCTTGTACATCATGTTGTTCGTGTTGTTCTTGTTCTTCTCTTTATTATTAATATTATTATTATTATTATTATTATTATTATTATTCTTCTACTTCTTAATATTATTCATCTATTTTTCATCATCATCTTCATTTTGTGGTTCTTCTTCAATTATTATTATTATTCTTTTTCATGTTCTTTTTTTTGACCTATAATTTTCTCATACTTCTTTTTATTCTTATTTTTCTTCTTATTATTTTTTATTACATCCATGTTCTTCTTTTTCTTATTCCTCATTATCATCATCTTCTTATTGTACATCTGTTTATTATCATGTTTAATTTTCTTATTATAGTTAATTTTCTTTATTTTCTCTCTCTTCTTTTTTTACTATTCATACCTTTCTTCCTCTTCTTTTTCTTTTTCATATTTTTATTTTTATTCTTCTTCTTATTTTTATTCTTCGCTTATTTTTTTCTTATACTTCATCATTTTATTCTTTTCTTCTTCTAAATTTTATTCTTAATTTTTCATGTGATTTTTATTTTTCTCATTACTTGATTTCCACTTCTCATTCTTCTTATACTTCGCATTTTTCATCTCTTTTCTCATCTCCTTCTTCATCTCCTTCCCCTTATCATTCTTCTTCTTCTTCTTCTTCTTCTTCTTCTTCTTTTTCATCATCATCATCATCTTCTTCTTCTATTTCTTCATAGCCTTCTTCTTCTTTTACATTTTTTAGTGTCCCTCATCATCATCATCATCATCATCATCATCTTGTTCATGTTGTTCTCATTTGTATTTTTCTTTTCTTCTTATTCTAAATACTGTTCATTTTCTTCCTCTTATTTTATTTATCCTTCATCTACTATTACTTCTTCTTTATATTCTTCATACTATTCTTCTTTTTCTTATTATTTTTTTTCTTCTCTTATTATTTTTCTTCTACTTCATAAATTTCTTCTTTTTTTTGCTTATTTTTTTTTCTTGCATGTTTCTTGTTTTTTTCTAACTCTATGTATTCTTCTCCTTTTTCTCATTTTTCTTCTTCATTTCATATTACTACTTATTTATCTTTATCTTAAAAATAATAATAATATTCACCATTATCATCTTCTTATTTTTTTTTATTTTTGTTCTTGTTATTTTTTTAAAGTTATTTTTATTATTAAACTAGCCATCTCTTTTGACGGAGGAATACCCTTTTTACAAGCTACATCTACCCTTAACCCATTTACACCCATTTAAATACCTTATCTATAGGTAAACTTAGAATAATACTAATACTAGAAAATGGGCCTTCACGCTTTTGGAGTTTAAGCCCTATGTCTGCTGAAACTTCTATCCATGAGTGATTTACCAGCTTTTGCGAGGAAGTTCTCTACCTTCCGTGAACCATTTGAGCATACATCCCGCTTGCCAATTCAATAAACTTTTCCATGACTCAAGCTTTTCCACTGTCGGCGTGCTTTTGTTTGCTCTTCGAGCTTACCAATTCTAAGAACTTCTTCGAGTTACAATTCATCCGCTTGACCAGATAAACTTTCCCAATTCAATGAGCTTCTCTCGACCTGAACTTACCTACTCCTTACCATCTAATCCCGTATTCCCGTAAGACATACAGACTCTTACCAATTCGTTACAGACACTTGCAGACAGACGCACCCAACAGACTCCTGAAAGACATAAAAATAGATGCACCCATTAACACACAGAACGATGCCTTACCATACAAGGCTCTTATAGTTTTAATGCATTAACACAACTGATTATAAAGACGCATTACCACTTAAACAGAAACATTCATCATGACAATTTACCGAAATAATTGATCAAGCATAGCTCTACCATCCGCTTTCTTTCCACTTAAGGCGCATATTGGAAGCTTTTTATTCTGCTAAAACTGCACAGAAAACTACAGCCAGCTATATAAAATTAAACAGACACATTCATCATGACAATTTTTGTTCTTGTTATTATTCTTCTTTTCTTCATGTTCTTCTTCTCCATCTTTTTTTCTTCTTGTTGTTATTCTTATAATTTGTTTATACTTTTTTATATCTTATTCTCCTTCCTCTTGTTTTTAATTTTCTACTTCTTCATTTTATCCTTCTTATTCTTTTTAATCATCATTATTATCATCATGATCTTTGTCATCATTTTTTTCTACTACTTTTTTTTTATTTTTGTTATTCTTCTCATTTTTGTTTTTGTTCTTATTTTTTATTTTTTTATCTTTATTTTAATTTGTCTTATTATTATTATTATTATTATTATTATTATTATTATTATACTTTTTCTTCTACTTGTTTTTCTATTTCTTGTTGTTGTTAATATTTTTTACCATTTTTTCCAATGACTTCTATCGCTTCTACTTCTTCTTCTTTTTGTGTTTCTTTCTCTTCTTCTTGATCATCTTTTTATTTTTTTTATTCTTTTTATTCTTCTTCTCCAACTTCTAATTATTCAACTTTTTCTTCTTTTTTTTCTTCACCACCTTCTTCATTTACACATACTACTACATTTCTTGTTCTTATTTTTCATTTTGTTCTTCTTGTACTAATATTTCTAGCTCTTCTTCTTCTTATGCTACTTATTCTTCTTCTTATACTACTACTTCTTCTTCTTTTTCTTCTACTTTTTTTTCTTCTTATACTACTACAACTACATTTACACCTACTACTACTACTTTTTTCTTCTTCTATTTCTTCTTTTTCTAGTTCTTTTTTTATTTGTTTTCTTCTAATTCCTATTATCATTATTATTTATTCTTTTTATTTTTGTACATCATATTGTTCTTGTTGTTATTGTTGTTGTTCATTTTCTTCTTAATATTCTTCCTCTTCTTTTTCATTTTCTTCATCTTCTTTTCCATCTTAATCTTCTTTTTCTTGTTCATCTTCATTTCCTTCTTCTTCAAGATCTTATTATTTTTTCAGCTAATATTTTTACTATTCTTGTTTTTCTTTTTCTTTAACTTCTTTTTCTTCTTCATTTCCTTGTTCCTTGTCTTCTTATTATTATTAATATTATTATTATTCTTATTCTTCTTCATAATGATTGTTACATTCTTTTTCTTATACTTATTCATTTTATTCTTCTTCATCTTCAAATTATTCAAACCATTCTTTCTCTTCATCTTTTTCTTCAACATGTTCTTATTTTTTTTCTTTTTCTTATTTTTCTTTTTCTACTATTTTTTTACTAATTCCTTTTTTTATTTTTTTATTCTTATTTTTCTATCTTTTTTTCATGTGCTTTTTATACTACTTTTTACGTAATTTCGTATTCTCTTTCTCATTCTTCTACTACTTCTTCTCTTTCTTCTACTTCTCATTTTTCTTCTTCGTTTAATCATCATCATCATAATGTTCTTTTTTTTCTTATTCTTAACCACCATCATCATATTGATCTTTTTTTTCATTTTTTTCTTATTTTTTTCATTTTTTTCATTTTTTTCATTTTTTTCATTTTTTTATTGATATTATTTTTGTTGTTTTTATTTATTTTCTACTTCTTTTTGTTCTTGTTCGTCTTCTTCTTTATGTTTTTTTTTCTTGTACTTCTTCTCCTTATTTATGTTCTTGTTCTTCTTCTTAATCATCACCACCACCACCACCATCATCTTCAACTTCTTTTTATTTCGATTCTTCTTTTTTTTCTTATTCTCCATTTTTTGTTGCTATTCTTGTTTATCTCTACTACTTCTTCTTTTCTTTTTATTATTCGTATTCTTATTTTTATTTTTATTTTTATTTTATTTCTTCATCTTCTTCATTTTATTATTTTTAATCTTTTTCTGCTTTTACATGTTCTCCTTTTTCTCATTCAATTCTTTATTTCATCCCCAATTATATTTGGTCATTAATATATGGTCGGTAGCTGGTCGATAATTTGGTAGGAAATATTTTTCTCCGATTCGCCTTTTTGGATCTCTAAATTGGTCGTGAAATGGTCGGTAATTACCAACCAATTATAATTATAGGTCGTTAAATGGTCGGTACTATATTCGATAAAAACACTACAGACCAAATCACAAACAAAACCATTTAGTCGGTAATTATGGTCGGTTATTGGTCGGAATTTTGGTCGTAAATATTTTTTTTCGAAACCCTTTTTTGTTAGCTAGCTGGTTGTGTTTTGGATAGCAATTACCGACTTAATTTTATGGTCGATACTTTGGTCGGTATTATCGTAATTTTTAGTAGTGTCTATTTATCTGTATATCTGTCTATCTATCTATTTATCTACCTGTCTACCTGGCTATCTATCTATCTATCTATAAGTCTATATATCTATTTATCAATATGTCAATCTGTCTATCTTTCTATATGTCTACCTATCTATATAACTATCTATGTATCTATCTAGATGTATAGATATATATTTGTCTATGTGTTTATCTACCTATCTAACTATTTGTCTATCTATATACCAGTCTATCCATAAATCTGACTATATGTCTATGTGTGTGTATATATATATATATATATATATATATATGTTAATGTCTATATGTTTATCTATCTAACTGTCTATCTATATATCTTTTTATCTATCTATTCTTCTATCTATTTTTCTATCTATCTATCTTTCTAACTACCTATATATATCTATCTATCTATTGATTTATCTATCTTTCAAAAACTATATCTATATATATATATATATCTATCTATTTATCTATCTGCCTATCTAGCTATATGGATATATGTTTATCAATATATCTATTCATGCGTCAATCTGCCAATCTATCAATCTGTCAATCAATCTATCTATCTATTTATCTGTCTGTCTGTCTATCTATTTATCTATCTATTTAAATGTCTATCTATCTATCTATCTATTTGTCTATCTATTTGTCTATCTATCTATCTATATATCTATCTATATGGTTATTTGTTTATCTATCTATATATCTATCTATTATTCTATATATCTATCTGTCTATCTATATATCTATTTATCTATGTAACTATCAATCTATATATTTGTATATCTCTTTATCTATATATCTGTCTATAAGACTATTTGTCTATCTGTCAATATGTCAATCGGTATATCTTTCTATCTATCTATTTGTCTATCTGACTATCTGTCAATCTATTTATCTATTTATCTATCTATCTTTCTTTCTATCAATCTGTCTATCTGTCTATCTATCTATCTATTGATCTAGATATCTACCTATCTATCAATCTATTTATCGATTGATCTATCTTTCTATCAATATGGCTATCTGTCTATCTATCTATCTATTGATCTATCTATCTGTCTATATGTTTATCTCTATATCTATTTTTCTTTCTTTCTACCTATCTATCTATCTATCTATCTGTCTGTCTATATGTCTATATGTCTATATGCCTATCTATCTATCTATCTATCTATATGTCTAGTTGTCTATTTATCTATTTGTCTTTATGTATATCTGTCTATCTGTCTATCTGTTTATCTATCTTTCTATCTATATGTCTATCTATCTATCTATGTATATATCTATCTATCTGTATATTTGTTTATATGTTTATCTACCTATTTGTCTATCTATATATCAGTATATCCATAAATTTAAGTATATGTCTAAGTATCTATCTATGATAATGTCTATTTGTTTATCTATCTAATTTTTTATTTATCTATCAATTTATCTATCTATTGATCTATATATTTTTTCTATTTATCTAACTTTCTAACTATATATATATATATATATATATATATATATATATATATCTATCTATCCATCTATCTATTTATCTAACTTTCTATCTATCTATCTATCTATCTATATATTTATCTATCTATCAACCTATATAGCTATCTAGCTATATGTTTATCTATATATTTGTTTATCTATCAATGTGTCTATCTATCTATCTGTCTATCTATATATCTATTTAATGTCTATCTGTAAATCTATTTATCTATCTGTCTGTCTATGTGTCTATCTATCTATATGTATAAATCCATCTATGTGTCTATCTACCTATCTACATATTGTCTATCTATGTATCTATGTATCTATTTATCTATCTTTTAGTCTATCTATCTATTTTTCTATCTCCCAATATATCTATCTATCTATAAGTCTATTTGTCTTTTAGTCTATCTATCAATCTGTCTATCTATCTATCTATCTGTCTATCTATCTATCTGTCTGTCTATTTGTCTATCTATTTATTTATCGATTGATCTATCTATCTATATATCTATCTGTCTATCCATCTATCTATATGTCTATTTGTCTTTCTTTCTACCTATCTATATGTCGATCTATGTATCTATTTATTGAGCTATGTATCTTTCTATATGTCTGTCTGAATTTTCAATTTTTCTATCTATCTATCGTTCCGTGTATCTATCTACTTAAATGCCTATCTACCTATCTTCTTATCTATCTATCTATCTATGTATCAATCTATCTATCTATCAATTTATCTATTTGTCTATATGTCTATCTATCTATCTATTTGTCTATATGTCTACCTATCTATCTATATTTATGTCTATCTGTCTATCTATCCATTTGTTTATCTGTCTATCTATCTATCTTCCTTTCTATATAACTATCTATATATATATATATCTATCTATTTATCTATATGTCTGTCTGTCTATATGTCTATCTTTCTATCTATCGATCTATCTATTTATTTGTTTATCTATATATCCATCTATCTATAAATCTATCATCTATATGTCTATCTATCTATCTATGTAGATATCTATATCCCTATCTGTATAACTATCTATCTATTTATCTAAGCATCTATCTATTTAACTTTCTATATGTCTATCTATCTAACAATCAATCTATCTATATATATATATATATATATCTATCTATCTGTGTATTTGTCAATCTGTCTATCTATCTATCGATCTATCTATACTTTTGTCTATCTAACTATCTGTTTATCTCTCAATTTGTGTATCTATCTATCTGTCTGTCTGTCTATCTATATATCTATCTTTCTATCTAACTATATATTTATATACTTATCTAAGTATCTATATATCTATCTATCTAAATATTTATCTCCCTATCTACCTATTTGTCTAACTATCTATCTATTTATCTGTGTATCTCACTATTTTTCTAATTTTTAGTCAGACTATCTGCCTATCTATCTATATGTCTAGCTATCTATATGTCTATTAGTCTATCTGTCTATAAGCCTATCTATCTATGTGTCTATAAGCCTATCTGTCTATCTATCTATTTATGTGTTCATCTATCTATCTGTCTATCTATCTATTTGCTACTATTTATCTATTTATCTATCTATCTAGCTATCTGTCTACCTATCTATCTGTTTATATTTCTATTTTTCTATATATGTATCTATCAATCTATCTATATGTCCATCTGTCTATGTGTCAATCTATCTATCTTTATATCTATCTATATGTGTATCTATATATCTTCCTATCTGTCCATTTTTATGCCTATCTACCTAAATGTCTTTTTGTATATTAATTTATTTATTTATCTATCTGTCTGTCTATCTATTTATCTATCTATCTATATTTCTATTAGTCAATCTATTATATGTATAATTGTCAATCTGTCGATCTGTCTATCTATCTAGGTGTCCATATATCTATCTATCTATCTATCTATCTATCTATCTTCTATCTATCTATCTATCTGTCTGTCTATTTATTTACCTATTTATTTTTTTATCTGTCTATCTATCTATATGTCAATATGTCAATCTGTCTATTTGTCTATCTATCTATCTGTCTATCTATCTATCAATCTATCTATCAATTTGTCTATCTATCAATCTCTCTATTTATTTATCTATCCATATATTGATCTGTCTATCTATCTATCTTTTAATATATATATATATATATATAATATATATATATATCTATCTATCTATCTATAAGTCTATCAATCTATCAATCTATCTGTCTATCTGTCTATCTATCTATATGCCTATATGCCTATCTTTCTATTTGCTTATCAACCTATCTACATTTTTATAGCTAACTATTTATCTGCCTATCGATCAATTCTATCAATCTGTCAATCTACAAATCTATCAATTTGTCTATCATTATATCTTTCTATCTGTCTATATCTTTATTTGTCTATTTGTCTATATATCTATTTGTCTATATGATAACCTTTCAATCTATCTATATGCCGATCTATATATTTATATATCTATCTATCTGACTATATATCGATCTTTCTATCAATAAATAAATAAATAAATCAATCTATCTATCTATATATCTATCCATCCATCTATATATATATCAATCTATCTATCAATCTGTATATCTTACTATCTATCTGTCAGTCTGTCTACCTACCTACCTACCTATCTATCTATCTATCTGTCTGTCTGTCTATTTATCTATCTATCAGTCTATCTACCTATCTATCTATCTATTTATCTATCTTTCTATCTATATATTTATATATCTTTCTATCTATCTGTCTATATGTCTATCTATCTATTTGTCTATCTGTTTATTTGTCCATATGTCTATTTGTCTATATATAAATTTCTATTTTTTTCTTTCTATCTATCTGTGTATATATCTATATTTCTATCTGTAAAACTATCTATTTATCTAACTATCTATATATCTGTGTATCTATCTATCTATCTTTCTATCTATCTTTCTGTTTGACTTTCAATCTATATATATCTCTATCTATCTATCAATCGATCTATCTATCTATCTATCTATCTATCTATTTGTTTATGTGCCTATCTATCTATCTATCGAAATGGTCTATTTGTCTATCTATCTATCTGTATATATCACTATCTTTTGATCGTTCTATCTATCTATCTATTTATCTGTCTATCTATCTAACTAACCATCAATTTATTTTTCTTTCTATCTAACAATATATCTGTCTATCTATCTATCGCTCTATCTGTCTATCTATCTATTTGTTTATATGTTTATCTATATATCTGTCTATTTGTCTATCTATTATCTATCTATCTGTCTTTCTATTAATATATATATCTATCTATTTATCTATCTATCTGTCTATTTGTTTATCTATTTATCTATCTATCTGTCTATCTGTATATCTGTCTAATATTTCTATCTATCTATTTATATGTCTTTCTATCTATCTGTCTATCTATCTATCTGTCTATCTGTCTATCTATATGTCTATCTACCTATATACTTATTTTTCTAAAACTCTATATCTCTATATGTCTATTTGTCTATATTGCTATCTAGCTATCTAGTTATCTCGCAATCTGTTTATCTGTGTTTCTGTCAATATGTCAATTTATCTATCTATATATCTTGTCTATCTATTTATTTGTATATCTGTTTATCGGTCAATATGTATATATATCTATCTATCAATCTGTCTGTCTATCTGTCTATCTGCCTATATGTCTATCTGTCTATCGATCTATCTATCTATTTTTCTATTATCTATATGTCTATCTATATATCTGTCTATCTGTCTATCTAACTATTTGTCTATTTTTCTATTTGTATATCTGTCTATCTATCTCTCTATCTATCAGCATATCTACCTATCTTTCTAATTGCCTATCTTTCTATCTTTTTATTTACCTTTTGCCTATTTGTCTATCTATCTATCTTTCTATTTTACTAAATTACTATCTATCTATCTTTCTATATGTTTATATATCTATCTCATGATCTATCTATCTGTCATACTTTCAATCTATCAATCTGCCAATCTGTCAAACTATCTATCTATCTATCTATCTATATGTTTATCTTTCTATTTGCCTATTTGTTTATTTGTCTATTTATCAATCTATTTATCTATCTATCTATCTATCTTTCTATCAATCTGTGTATCTGTGTATCCATCTATTTTTCTATTTGTATATTTTTTATTTGCCTATCTATTTATATGTCTATCTGTCTATCTTTATATCTTACTGTATATAATTTATTTTAATTATTTTTTTTGTATAATCAAATTATTTGTCGTAATATTTTCATGTAAGTGGTGGGAAAAAAATTTTAAGAGGTCGGATATGTAGTAATTGCACAATAATGGAGGTCCCACTATCTGGTCAGCAGGCCCAAAAATTATTTAAGTAGAGCCTAGCCCGTCCATATGATCCGACCCGCTCAGGTTAATTAAACTGGAAATTGTATTAATATAAATTATTTTTATTTTATGTTTTCGGGCTGCTATTTTTCATGGTGCAGGGTTGTTCATCTCTTTCTCCCCTTCTACACGATATTATCGTGACTCTTTCTACTGCATAAACTGTAAGAATTTTGGAGATTTTTTTTTGGTTTATTCTGTAAAGACATAAGCATTTTTCTGGTTGATGTAGCTAGTTTGTTTAATAACTAGTGAACCACATTATTCGTGTGTTTCTGTTTCATTTTTTGATTCTACCATGGTTGGATTGTGGGTTTGGATTGTAAATATATTATTTTATGTTGTTTCTCTGTTATTCTCTTCTTCTGAATCACAATCATGGAAGCATAATTGCCCAACAATTGGTATCAGAGTAGGTTTCAGAGATTTTCGAGCAATTGCACTATTAGATTTTGTGATTTTTTTTTGTAAAAATTTATATTCTGTTAAATGGCTGGAACCCTAAATATTACGATCGAAAAATTTAACGGTAGAAACGAATTTAGTATATGGCAGATTAAAATGCGAGCACATTTAAAGAATTTTGATACCTGGAGTCCTCTGGTTCAACGCTTCGATCCTCATACTACTACTACTACTCTTGAAATAACAAAGGCTGAGGCATGAAGACGTGAAAAAAAAGCTCACTCCACCATTCTATTAAGCTTGTCTGATGAAGTCATTACTGAGGTAGTAGATGAAGAATCTACTACAGGATTATGGCTCAAGTGTGAGTCACTGTATATTACTAAATCACTAACGAACAAACTTCTATTGAATAATAGATTGTTCACACTAAGGATGCAATAGGGAACATTTTTGAAAAAGCATTTGGATGATTTAAACATCATCCTCATCGACCTTAAACGTGTGGATGCTAAGGTGGAAGATGAGGATGCTGCACTTCTGCTCTTAATTTCTCTTCCTCCTTCCTATGAGAAATTTGTCGAATCTCTCATAGTGGGGAAGTATGAGATTACCCTAGAAGATATTCGGTCTACCCTACACTTAAGAGAGATGAGACAGAAGGCTGCTATTGAAAACTCAGATGGATTGATGGTGACAAATAGAAGGCCACAATTTATTCCATTCATAATGAAGTGGAACATGCTCCAGAAGAAGTCAAAAAAGGGTGACACTTCTCACAATGCAAATAGAAAGGGCATTGGAAAATCGAATGCCCGAAAATGAAAGCAAGGCTGGAATAGCAGGGTCAGCCTAATCCCCCACCTGTTGTTGCCATGGCCTTTGATGACTTGGATAATGGAGAAGACCTTGTACTGGAAACCTCCACAAAAATCACAATATCAAACTCATGGATCTTGGATACTAGGGCTTCCTTCCTTATAAGCACTCACTTGGAGTGGTTCAGCAAATTTGATATGAAGGAAGCTGGTAATGCTGTGGTGGGGAATAACCAACCATGTAAGGTGGTTGGAATTGGTATAGTGAGACTGAGAACATATGATGGTTGAATAGTCTCACTTTTCAATGTAAGGTATGCTCTTGAAATGACAATGAATCTCATTTCTCATGGTATTCTGGATAATTTGGGATGCACATTTAGTGGTGGTGAGGGAACACTGAATGTTCACCGAGAACATTATGTCATAATAAAGGGGCAGAAGAGTGGAATGCTATACACACTGATAGGTTCCACAGTGACAGGAGCTATTGTTGTTACATCCGAAGAGCTAGCATTTGAAGATGAAGGAGACTTTACCGAACTTTGGCACATGTGACTCGCACATATAGGAGAGAAAGGTATAAAAATTCTTTCTAATTTTTATCTTCTAGTTGGTCATAGAGTTAGTAAATTAAATTTCTATGATCATTGAGTTTTTGGTAAGAAACATATAACTGGTAAGGCCATATACTGTACAAATAGTATTTTCGATTATATCCATGCTGACTGTTGGGGCTCCTCTAGAGTCAAATATCTTGGTGGTGCTCGATTTTATTTATGTTTTGTTGATGACTACTCCAGGATGTCCTAGGTATTCATGATCAAACATAAATCTGAGACTTTTATAAAGTTTAAGCAGTGGGTTAGCTTAGTGGAAAACAAAACACAAAAGAATGTTAAATAATTACGAATAGATAATGGTCTAGAATTTTGTTAGTCTGAATTTGAAATTTTCTATAAGGACAAAGGTATAGCGAGACACAAAACTATTAGAGACACTCCTTAGGAGAATGACATTATTGAAAGAATAAACCAAACTTTTCTGGAGAGAACTATATGTATGCTCTCTCAATCAAGTTTTGGCAAGGAGTTTTGGGTTGAAGCTATTAATACAGCATGCCATCTGATAAACAAATCGCCACATAGTGAAATTAATTTTAAAATTCCATTTGAGGTGTGGACTGATAAACCTACAAATTATTCCAATCTGAAAGTGTTTGGGTGTGTTGTCTATTATCATGTAAATGATGGTAAGCTTAAACTACGAGCAAGAAAACTAGAATATTTGTAGGATATGGTGATGGAGTCAAGGGAGTCCCTATCTGGTCACCATCTGAAAAGAGAGTGATTCTCTCTAGGAGTGACACCTTTGATGAAAGTGGCATCTTAAGACAAGTACCTTTTCTTATCTAATTACCTGATTTTCCTCAAGCCGAACTTAAGGTGGAGCTAAAATTTGAATCTATAGCTCTAGGAAGGATGCCTATTGTCTCTAGACAAATAATAATTAATCATGAAAATGATGTTAAGTCTATTACTGAACCTGATCCTGAACCTACACCTGATGAGTCTATACTCTATTGGATTTTAAGGGATAGATCAAGGAGGGTAAATGTAAGTCCTCCTCTAAGATTTGGCTTTGATGAATTTGTAGTATTTGTCCTATACATTGCTGAAGAGATTGACATTCCTGAACCATTCTCTTTCAGGAATGCTGTTAGATGTACTGAATTTGAGTCATGGTTAGTTTCCATGAATAAAGAGATTGAATCTCTTCATAAAAATGGTACTTGGCTTATTGTATCTAAACATAAAAGAAGAAAGATAGTTTATTGCAAATGGATTTTCAAGAAGAAAAGTGATGCCTCTAGTTCTGGTGGTATAAAGTTTAAGCCACATCTAGTTGCAAGAGGATTTAGTCAGAAAGAGGGTGTCGATTATAACGAGATATTCTCTCTTGTAGTCAGACATACCTCAATCAGGGTGCTTCTAGCATTAGTGGCACATCAAGACCTTGAACTTGAGCAACTAGATGTTAAAACTGTATTTCTTCAAAGAGATCTGGATGAAGAAATTTACATGAGCCAGCCTGAGGATTTGAAGTTTCAGGTAAGGAAACTCATGCGTGGAAGCTTATGAAGACCCTTTATTGACTTAAGTAGTCTCACCATCGGTGATACATAAGATTTTACTATTTCATGACTAGTCATGAATACAGTATGTGTGACCATGACAACTGTATTTATTTCAAAAGACATAAAGATGAGTCATATATCTACTTGCTATTGTATATAAATGATATGCTTATTGCTGCTAGAAATAAATTTGATATTCTAGAACTGAAAGATCTCCTCAGTTCTGAATTTGTTATGAAAGATCTTGGAGGAGCAAAGTAAATTTTGGGTATGGAAATATTCAGAGATATAATTAAAAAAAATTGTTCCTTTCACTGAAACAATATATTCAGAAATTTCTACGTAGAATTGGAATGGCTTATTATAAGTCGTTGTCCACACCATTTGCTTCTAACATCCATCTAACATTAAAATTTTCTCCTAACTCTGAATCTAAAAAGGAATAAATGTCTAAGGTTCATTATTCTAGTGCTGTCGGATGCCTCATGTATCTTATGGTGTGCACCTAACTTGATATTGCTCATGTATTAAGTACAATGAGTAGATTTATGATAAACCCTAGTCGAGAATACTAGAAATCTGTTAAAAGGATACTTAGGTATCTCAAGAGGACTTCTGATGTTGGCCTTATATATGGTAATGAATATGAACTCATGCTGGAAGGATATTTTGATTCTGACTATACAAGAGATATTGACAGTAGATAGTCTATGACTGGTAATGTCTTCACTATATGTGGTTCCCACACTGCAATCTTCTGTTACTTTAACTTCTACTGAAGCAAAGTATAAGGCTCTGACTGAAGCTGCAAAGGAAAGAATACGGCTAAAAGGTTTTCTCAAAGACCTTGGTCTTTATGAAGAGTTTGCAATAGTTTTCTGTGAAAACCTCAGTGCTATTTTTTAGCAAAAGACCAAGTGTACCTTGAGAGGACAAAGAACATTGATGTGAGATATCATTTCCTTTGATCTGAGAAGAGGGTACAGGTAAAGAAGATTGGAACTTCTGATAATCCAGCTGACATGTTTACCAAACCTGTTACTTTGTATAAGTTAAGACACTGTCTTGACTTACTGAACATATTAAATCAGATGTAGTCTTATTGAAATAATTGTTTATAGAGTGTGTCTCTCTATCTATATGCAAATCAAATTAAGGTGGAGATTACTGTATATAATTTGTTTTGATTATCTATTTTGTATAACCAAATTATTTGTATTATAATATTTTCATGTATGTGTAGGAAAGAAAATATTAAAAGGGTAGGAATACAGCAAAAGAACAATAACGGAGGTCTCGTTGTCTGATCAGTGGGCCGATAAATTTTTGAATTAGAGCCTGGCCCATCCGAGTGATCCGACCCGCTTCGGTTAATTAAACAAAAAAGTGTATCAATATAAAATTATTTTTATTTTATGTTTTCAGGCTACTATTTTTCAGGGTGTGGAACTGTTCATCTCTTTTTCCACATCTACATGATTTTATCGTGACTATTTCTACTACATAAACTGTAAATTTTTGGATAATTCTTTTGGTTTAATTTGTAAATGCATGAGCATTTTTATGGTGGATGTAGCAAGTTGTGTTGAATGACTAGTGAACCACATTATTCTTGTGTTTCTGTTTAATTTTTTGATTCTAACATGGTTGGTTAGGGTTATGGATTATATATATATCATTTATTGCAGCTTCTCTATTGTTCTCATTCTCTGAATCACAATCATGGAAGCGCAATTGCCCAACATATCTGTCTATCTATCTATATATCTATTTGTCTGACTATCTATCTATCTTCTATCTATCTATCTATCTATATATTTATCTGTCTATGTGTCTATCTATCTATTTGTCAATCAATCAATCAATTTATCTATCTATATATCTCTCTATCTATCTCTTTATATATCTATCTATATATCGGTTGATTTGTGTGTCTGTTTATCTATTTATTAATCTATCTATTAGTTTATTTGTCTATCTGTCTATTTATCTGATTATATTTCTATTTGTCTTTTTGTCTATATGTCTATCTCTCTATGTGTCTATTTATTTATCTATCTGTCTATCTCTATATCTATCTATCTATCTATCTATCTATCAGTCTATCTATCTATCAATTTATCTGTCTATCTAGCTGTCTTTCTATCTATATGTCTATCTGTCTATCTGTCTATATGACTATTTTTCTATCTACCTATCATTGTATATATTTTTCTGCCTATCTATAAATCTACCAATAAGTCTATATGTCTATGTGTCTATTTTTCAATCTATCAAAATGTCTATCTATCTATTTGTATATCTGTCTATTTGCGTATCTACCTATCTGGCTATCTTTCTATCTATATATCTATCTATCTAACTATCTATATGTCTATCTTTCTATCTGTCTATGTGGTTGTCTGTCTATCTGTGTGTCTGTCTATCTTTCTATATGTATATATATCTATTTATATATCTATCTGTCAATATGTATATTAGTGTATCTTTCTATCTATCTATTTGTCTATCTGTCTGTCTATTTGTCTATCTATCTATATATATATCTGCCACTCTGTCTCTCCGTGTATCAGTCTATCTGTTTATCTATATATATCTTTTTTGTCAATCTATCAATCTATCAATCAATCTATCTATATGTCTATCAACCTATCAGTCTATATGTATATTTCTCGATCCGTCAGTCAGTCAGTTAGTTTATCTTTCTATATAAATAACTGTATATCTATCTATTTGTCTATCTGTCCATCTGTCTATTTGTATTTCAGTCTATCTCCCTATCTGCGTATCTACATATCTATTTATCTATCTATCTATTTATCTGTCTATCTATCTATCTATGTATCTATCTCACTTTCTATAAATCTCTCTATCTATTTTCTTATCGATATATTTGTTTCACTATGTATTTGTATATCTATATAGCTTTCTATATATCTTTATGTCTATCTGTCTATCTGCCTATCTATTCATATGTTTTTATGTTTTTCAGTCTATATATCTATCTACCTATTTATGTAACTTCTTATATGTCTATCTTTCTATATATCTCTCTTTCTATTTGTCTATCTATCAATTTGTTTATCTATCTACCTATCTACCTATCTATCTATCTACCTTCCTATCTAGTTATCAGTCAATCTATTTATTTGTTTATCTATATGTCTATATGTCTATCTATTTATCTTTCTATATGTTTATCTATCTTTCTATTCATCTATCTATGTGTCTATTTGTCTATCTATCTATCTATCTATCTATCTATCTCTATGTATATTTATCTATCTGTCTATGTGTTTACCTATCTATCTATCTATCTATCTATCTTTTGTCTATCTATCTATTTGTCTATCTATGTATCTATGTATGTATTTATCTATCTATATATTTGTCTATCTATCTATCTATCTATCTATCTATCTGTCTATCTATCTATCTATCTATCTGTCTGTCTGTCTGTCTGTCTATCTGTCTATTTGTCTATTTATCTGTCTGTCTGTCTATTTATCTATTTTTCTATCTGTTTATTTATCTATACATCTATCGATCTATATGTTTATTTGTCTATATATCTATATGTTTATTTGTCTATATATCTATTTGTCTTTCTGAATATCTAATTATTTGTCTATCTATTTTTCTATCTATCTATTTATTTATCCATGTATCTATCAATCTGTTTTCTATCTATATATCTATCTATGTATCTATCTATCTATCTGACTGTAACTATCTGTTTATCTATCTATCTTTCTTTCTATTTAACTATTTGTCTATCTGTATATCTATATATCTATCTATCTATATATCTATCTATCTATCTCTGTCTGTATGACTATATGTCTACCTACCTATCTATTTATTTATTTATGTTTCTATTTTTCAATCTGTCTATCTTTCTATCTTGCAATCTGTCTATGTGTTTATCTGACTATTTTCTATCTACCTATCTTTCTATCTATTTCTACCTACTTGTAAATCTTTCAATAAGTCTATATGGCTATGTGTCTATCTGTCAATTAATCAATATGTCTAATTATCAATCTATTTATATTCCAATATGTATATCTTACTATATGTCTATTTATTTATCTATCTATCTATCTATAAGTATATTTGTTGATCTATTTATCTGTCTATCTATCTTTTGCCTATCTATCATTTTTTATACATATTTATTTGCATGTGTCTATTTGACTATTTGTCTATCATTCTATCTATCTTTCTATCTATGTATCTACCTATCTATCTGTCTATCTGTCTGTCTATATATCTAATTGTTTATATGTCTCCCTGTCTATTGTGTATCATTATGTCTATCTGTCTGTCTGTCTATTTGTCTATCTGTCAATCTATCTATCTATGTCTCTGTCTATCATTCTATCTGTCTAATCTATCTATCTGTCTGTCAATAGTCTATTCTATCTATCTATCAGTCTAATCAATCTATCTCTTGATCTGATCTATGTATCTATATATTATCTATCTATCTATTGGTCCTATCTCTGTATTTTTTTATATTTGCATATTACGTATCTACCAATCTATTTATTTATCTATCTATCTATTTATCTATCTATCTAGCTTTTTATCTGTCTCCACTGTCTTGCTGCCTATCTATCTTTCTATCTAACTATCTATTTATCTATCCATCTATCTTTTTATCTATCTATATTTTTATCTGTCTATCTATCTATTCTATCTATCTATATGTTATCCATCTATCCGTCTTTTCTATCTATCTTACAACCTATGTATCTTTTTATCTATATATCTATCTATCTTTCTACATATCTTTCTTTCTATTTGTCTATTTGTCTATCTGTCTATCTTTATATATGTCAATCTAGTTATCTATATATCTTATGAAGTATCTATCTATCTAGTTAATCTATCTATCTAGGTATCTGTCTATATGTTTATCTATATATTTATCTATTATTGTATATGTTTGTCTGTCTCTCTATATATCTATCTAATATTTCTATTTATCTATATGTCTATCGGTCTAACTATCTATATTTCTATCTATTTATTTATCTATTTCTCTAACTATCTATTTATCATTCTATATATTTATTTATCTATCTATCTATCTATCTGTCTGCCTATTTATCTTTCTATCTATCTGTCTGCCTATTTATCTTTCTATCTATATGTTAATTTGTTTATTTTTATATATGTTTATCTATCTATCTATTTTTATATCTATCTATTTGTATATATGACTATCTTATGATATGTCTATGTGTTTATCTTTATATATATATATATATATAATATATATATATATATATATATCTTAATATTGTTGTATCTATCGATATGTTTATCTATCTATCTCTCTATCTCTCTATCTATATATCTATCAATCTGTCTATCTTTTTATCTATCTATCAGTGTATATGTCTATCTGTCTATCTATCTATTTATCAGTCTCTCTATCTATCTATCTGTATATCTAGTTATTTGTCTATATGTCTATCTGTTTATCTGTTTATTTGTTTATCTATCTATCTGTCTATCTATATATGTGTTATGTGCCTATGTGCCTATCTTCTTTTTTGTCTAAATGTCTATCTATCTATCTATATATCTATTAATCTATCCCTCTTCTATATATCTGCCTAGTTGTCTAATAATCTATATGTATATTTGTCTATCTGTCTATCTATATATTTTTCTATCTATTTATCTATCTGTATCTATCTATTTATCTATCTATCTATTTATCTATCTATCTATCTAACTATCTATGTGTTTGTCTGTCTATCTATCTATCTATCTATCTCTCTATCTATCTATTTATCTATTCGTATGTCTGTATACTAATCAATTTCTCTATCTATCTGTCTATCTATCTTTCTATCTGTCTATTTGTATATCTGTCTATATATCAATCTAGTTATCAGTCTATATGTATAATTGTCAACCTGACTATCTATCTATCTATCTATTTGTCTACATATCTATTTGTCTATCTCTATATCTATCTATATGTCTATGTTTATCTATCTGTATGTATCTATCAATGTGTATATTTGTCTATATATATATATATATATATATCTATCTATCTATCTCTTTGTCTCTCTACCTATTTGTCGATCTTTGATCTGTCTATTAGTCTTTATGTAAATATGTCAAATTGTCAATCTATCAATCTATCAATCAATCTATCGGTCTATCTGACTATTTATTTCTTAATCTATCTATCTATCTATTTATTTATCTATCTGTCAATTTGCTAATTTATAAATATGTCAAACTTTCTATAACTCTATCTCTCTATCTATCAATCTATTTATCTATTTATCTTGATAACTATCTGTATATATGCTTATTTATCTATTTATTTATCTATTTATTATTTATCTATCTGTCTATCTATCATCTATCTATTCGTATTACCTGTCTATTAGTCTATCTGTCTTTTTGTATATCTGTCTATATGCTTATCTACTATCTACCTTATATCTATCTGTCATTCTATCTATACGTCTATCTCTCTATCTATCTATCAATCTAGATATCTATCTATATGTCTATCTATTGATCTATCTATATCTATCATCTGACTATCTATCTATCAATCTATATGTCTATCTCTGTATCTATCTATCTGTCTTTTAACCTATCTATAAATA
>JAREIK010001290.1:401108-467386 GCA_029783825.1 Sapria himalayana
TAGAGTTTTAATGAAAAATTTAAACACAAAAATGAATTAAACAAAAAATTTCGTTAAAAAGATAAAAAAGTTACAAAAACAAAAACAAACCAAATGTCCTATTGGCTAATAGATACCGAACCAACGCAAATACAACGTAACGTAAAAAAAAAGCATACAATCAATACAAAACAAAACATTGAAATTAAAAAGTAGAATCATGAATAAATAACACAAATCTTCAACCGTGTCCATGACCGTGAATGCATCAAAAATTAAAATCAAGTGGCAATGATAAATGACATGTGGCGTGGTGGCATGGCGTGGCATTGACAACTAGCATTTGGCAATGGGCAGGGGCAACAGGCAACCATGTCAATCATCAATCGGCATATTATGAGCATCATTAACTGCAATATCAAAATCACTATCATATGGATCATCATTATCAGCAATCAACTCATCTGCTTTCGCAATGGATGTAATCTCTGTCCCATCTCCAGAATGATCCTGGATGGTCAACCTCGAATCCTCCCAATTCTTCAAATAGGCCAAGGCCTCAATAATATTTGGACATAATCTCGATCTCTTAACCGAAATCAGGTTCACTACAACAGAAAAAGTAGACTCCGATGCTACACTTGACATCGGAGGAGTCAGTAGATATTGTTCAATGCTAGATAGCATGGAAAAGGTGGACTCATATGATTTTCACCACTGTAATATATCAGGATTCTTAGTATCAGAATGTGATAGGATTGAGCAGTAATCAGTATCTATGTATCGAGAAACCTCGCTCCTATGTGACAGTCCACCCCGTCAGTTCCCCCCTCGCTAACAGAATGGAAAAATCATCATCTTCGAAGATGGTATCCATGTCCATAATCACAGTCTCACTACCACTACCACCATACCTAGTATCTTAGCATGTGAACATGTTAGTCAACTTTTCGTAAATGAACCCTTCAGATGGGTGTTCTAGGTTCCTGCGCGAGGAAATGTAAGTCAGGGTGTTATCTACCCCTTCCACCTTAACCCTAGGGTCCATGCATGCAACGAGATAATAAAGAGATGGAATAGTGGACCAGTACTTTAAGTAGGTGGTATCCATCTCTGCAACCATATTGTTAAGTGTTGGGTTAGCTCGATACTTCCGTAATATGCTACTAATATTGTATATGGACCTAAGTGCAATGCAAGTCGTGGGAGTATAAATCGACGAACACATGTTCATCGTATCATAAAAAATCTTCAAAATTTTCATAAATAAAATTCTTGAAGCCTAGTTAGTGTCGTCAATAAAAAATTCATCACTCTTACTTTTGACGTAGTCAGTAATCACGTGTTCGTATCCAAAACATGACTCCAAAATCCGGTACGTGTAAGTCCAATAGTGTCTCACATCCGATTGGAATTTATTCTTCTTAATATTTGAAGACAAACAGAGACTACCAAACTCTTATTGTCTGTGAGAAGTGAGAATATATTTTAGTTCATTACGTATATTATCCAATGCGGGGGAACACACCTTCATACCCACATGTACCACAGGTTAATCACATGACACATGCATCTGACATGAAAGATCTCTCCTAATGGTACGTCTCTAATATTCCTAACAAACAATGTTAATCGCTACTCCATTATTAGATGTGTTATCATATGTGATACTAAAAATTTTATTTTAAATTTTATATTCTCTAAAGATTTTCATCATATACTCAAAAATAGCCCGGCCATCATGAGTATGGAGGATCTCAGAGAATCCTAAAATTATTTTATTCATTGTCCAATTAGAATATTAGTGGCTAGTGAGACATGCATAAGATGATTCATCGTGACTTGTCCAGATATCAGACTTCACGGATACTAGTCCACTATATGCCATAAATTCATTAATTATTATTTTTTTTTAACTTATAAAATTTTAGTATGTCATTCCTAGATGTTGACCTAGGAATCATACGATAAGCAGACTGAAAATATGTATGCATGATGCACACTACCCTTGGATCTTCTAAAAATCTGATCGGAAGACCCATCAATGTAATAAGTTTTGTCATGCCTTCCCTACCCAACTTGCTGTGGTATATGAAGAGAGTAAACTTTGAGACTGAACTCGATCTAGTCTCAAAAAATGCACTGCTAAGTTGGGTTTGCCTAAGATCTAATGCACCATATTTTTTGGTGCATAATTCAACATGCCTTTTAAGGTGTCCAATCCCAAACGAACTTTTACAAGTTAAATTTCTCATATAATATTTGCACTGTGTCATTTCTTCTTCCTCACCCCTAACATTTTTTTTGTTTTATTATATTAAATTTAGTCTAAACTACAGAAGTCCTCCTAATTTTTTGTTTTTTAGATGTTTGGGTTGAGACGACTAGAGAAACCAAAGTTTTAGCAGCCTCTGACCTCTATGTAAGATTTTCATTTTCTAAATTTAAATATGTTATATTAGTATTAGTCATTTTTTTGGATTTTTGTTAAACAGGAAGTAGAGCTTAGATGATAGATTTTAGTTTTTCAAATTAGAGAGAGAGAGAGAGAAAGTAAACAAAACAACTTAAAATATTTATTAAGTAGTGAGGTAGATCATGTGCACAGTGCACCACAGTCTAGTTCAAACATCCAAACCCGAGTTTAGATTCCCGAAAAGCTGAGTCGATTGATGAAATCTCGAGTCCCAAGAAAGAGAAGAACAAGAACTTTGAAAGAATTTTGAGAGAGTGAGAATAAATGTTTATAAAAAATATAAATCTTATAGAGAGGTTGGAGAAATTTTATAGATTAAAGAAAATTTTTTTTAAAAAAAAAAGTAATTTTCATGTTTTTTTATTTTTTTAATGATTTTTAGGGGGCATAATTATGAGGGGTATTCGGATTCTGCCCCCTAGCCAGTGGAGGTGAAATCCATTGATCGATATTCAAATTTTAATTTTTTTTAACCGTTGGGGGGGGGGGGGGGATTTGGGTTGGGTGGGATAGTGGGTTGGGCCGGAGTGGAATAGAACACGTCCCTACGTGTTTTCCCTATCCGAATGGTGGTGTGGTAGCGATGGGGTGGGTTGCGGTACATGTCCCGTGCTGGCGGGCTATGCCACGGGCCACCGAACCATGTTGGGTTAGGCACAGCACGAGTCCCGGTTGCCCTCGGCATGCCACGGCAGGGCCTGGGCATGAGAAATTCCTGTGACAGGCCTGCCAAGGCACGACCAAATCACGACGTGTCTCATGATGCTCCGGGCTAGCCCGGCCCTGTTGACACCTCTACAGATAAGTAGATAGATAGAGAAATAGATAGATAGATAGATAGATAAATTGACAGATAAATAGATAGATATACATATAGACAACTTGATAAATATACAAATATTTTGATAAATACTTAGACAGATTGATAGATATAAAGATAGATGGATAGATAGATAGATAGATAAACTTATAGATAGATAGATAGATAAATAGATAGACAGAGAGACAAATAGATAGATAGATAGATTGACAGACAAATAGATAGATAAATAGATAGATAGATAAATAGATAGATAGACAGATAGATAGAAAGATAGATAGATAGGCAGTTAGACAGACAGATAGATAGATAGATGGATAGACAGATAGATAGATAGATAGATAGATAGACTGGCAGATAGATAGATAGATAGACAAATAGCTAGATAGCTAGATATGCAGATAGATAGAAAGAAAGATACATTAATAAATAGATAACTAGATACATAGATAGAAAGATAGACAGATAAATAGATTGATAGATAAATAGTTAGTTAGATAGTCATATAGACATATATATACATAGATAGATAGATAGATATGTAGAGATAAAGATAGATTAATAGATAGATTGATTGATAGATAGGTACATAGCCAGATAGACAGAGAGATAGATAGAAAAATATATAGATAAATAGATAGATAGAAAGACAGACACATAGACATATAGGGAGATAGACAAATAGATAGATAGACAAATAGACAAATAGATAGAGAGACAAATAGAAAGATTGATAGAAACATAAAAAATATATAGACAGATAGATAGATAAACAAATAGAAACATAGACAGATAGACAAATCGACAGATAGATAGATAGACATATAGATAGATAGATAGATATATATATATATATATATATATAGATAAAAAGACAGAAAGATAGATAGACACATATATAGATATACATATAGATAGATAGATAGACAGATAGCCAAATTGAGAAAGTGATAGATAGACAAATAGATACATAGACAAACATACAGACAAATAGACAGACATATAGATATATAGATTGACATACAGAGAGATAAACAGATAGACATATACACATATAGACATATAGATAAATAGACAGAAAGATAGATAGATAGACAGATAGATAGAAAGATATATAGATAGAAAGATATATAAATAAATAGATAGATAGACATAAAAAAAATATAGATAGACATATAGATAGATAGACTGTTATATAGATAATAGATAGATAGGTAGACATATAGATAGATAGATAGATAGAAAGATAGATATAAATATAAACACAAAGATAGATAGATAGATAGATAGATAGATAAATAGACAGATAGAGAGATTGATAGTTAGATAGATAGACAAATAGTCAGATAGAAAGATAGACATATAGATATATAGATAGATAGACAGAAAGATAGTTAGTTAGTTATATACATAGACACATAAACACATAGATAGGTAGACACATGGACATATAAATAGATAGATAAATAGATTGATAGGTAGATAGATAAATAGATACACAGATAAATAGACATACAGACAGATAGATACATAGATAGACACATGTACAGATAGTTGGATGGATAGACAGATTGATAGATAAATAGATAGATAGAAAGATAGATAGAAAGATAGACAGATAAATAGATAGAATGATAGACAGATAGACATATAGATAGATTGATAGATAGGCAGATAGACAAATAGATAGATAGATAGCTAGATATATAGATATATAAATAGACATATAGATAAATAGAAAGATAGACAGATAGATAGATATATAGATATATAGATATACATATAGATAGATACATAGACACATAGACATGTAGACAGGTAGACAGATAGATATATAGACAGATAGATAGACAGATAGATAGATAGATAGATTTGATTGATTGACAAATAGACAGATTGACATATAGAAAGATAGATAACAGACAGATAGACATATAGCCTGATAGCCATAGAGGCATATGGATAGATACAAATATTAAAAGTTAGACAATAAAAAGATAGATAGAAAAATAGATAGACAGATAGATATATAATAGATAGACATATAAATAGATAGACATACAGATAGTTGATAGATAGATAGATTGATATATAGACAGATAAATAGATACATAGATAAATACTTTGATAGATAAATATATAGGCAGATAGAAAAATAGAAAGATAGATCGATCGATAGACAGATAAATAGATAGATAAAAAATATACAGATTGCCAAAATAGCGAAATAGCCACATAGGTAGATATATAGATAGATATATAGATAGATAGATAGATATATAGATAGATAAATAGATAGATCAAAAGAAAGAGAGATAAATAGATAGATAGATAGTTTGTTAGATAGATATTAATATAGACATAAACATAGATAGACAAATACACAAATAGATAAATAGATAGATACATAGATAGAAAGATAGATAAATAGATAGCCAAA
This sequence comes from Sapria himalayana, assembly GCA_029783825.1. Lineage (NCBI taxonomy): Eukaryota > Viridiplantae > Streptophyta > Magnoliopsida > Malpighiales > Rafflesiaceae > Sapria > Sapria himalayana. The sequence goes on from JAREIK010001290.1 coordinate 406,824, forward strand.
AAAATAGATAGATAGATAAAAAGATAGACAGATAGATAGATAGACAAAAAGATAGATAGAAGGACAAATATACAGATATAGAGATAGACAGTTATATAGATAGACAAATAGAAAGATAAATAAATAGACAAATATGTAGATTTATAAACAGATAGACAGAGAGATAAATATACAGATTGACACATATATAGATAAACTGATATATGGATATCCATATAGCTTGATAGGCAGATAGATAGAGAGATAAATAGATATATAGATAGATATAATGATAGACAAATAAATAGATAGATAGATGGATAGATTGTTAGAAAAATTGTCATATAGACATATACTTAGATAGATACATATACATATAGACTGATTTATACATAGACAGATAGATATATAGATAGATAGCCAGTTAGACAGAGTGACAGAAAGATAGATAAATAGATAAATAGATAGATAGATAGACAAATGGATAGATACATAGATAGACAAATAGAAAGATTGAGATATAGATACTTAGACAAATAGATAGATAAAATGATAAATAGATAGACAGATAGTCATATAAACATATAGAAATATAAATAGATAGATAGTTAGATTTACTAATTAACAAATATATAATTAGATTGATTGATTGACAAATTGACAGATTCGAAATTTATAGATTGACAGACAGATAGATAGATAGAAAGATAGATACACATATCGATTGAACGATTGATTGAAATATAAATAAATATATAGAAAGATAGACAAATATATAGATAGATACATAGATAGTTAGACAGATAGTCATATAGTCATATACATTGATAGATTGATAGACATATAGAAAGATTTATAGAAAGAAAGATAGATAGTCATATAGACTGATAGACAAATAGATAGTTTGATAGATAGATAGTTATACAGATAGATATACAGACAGACAGATAGATAGAATTACAAATACACAGACAAATAGATCGATCGATATATAGATAGATAGATAGACAAATAGAGAGATAGACAAATAGGAAGATATATAGAAAGATAGATAGCCATATAGACTGATAGATAGATAGGCATATTGACAGATTGATAGAAAGATAATTAAATAGATAAATTGAATGACATAATGATATATTGACAGATTGAAACATTGATAGATTGACAAATTGACATATTCATAGAAAGACTAATAGACAGATCGAGAGAGAGAGAGAGAGATAGAGAGATAGATAAATAGATAGATAGACATATACACAGATAGATAGATAGGTAGATAGATAGATAGACATATAGATAGACAAAATGGTAGATAGACAGATATATAGATATGCAAACAAACAGATAGGTAAATAGATAGATAGATAGATATACAGATATATATATATATATATATATATATATATATAGACAGATAGACAAATATATAGATAGACGGATAGATAGATCAATAGATAGATAAGTAGGTAGATAGATAGCTAGACAGATAGATAGAAGACAAATACATAGATAGATAGATATATAGATTGATAGGTAGATAGATTAATAGAAAGATAGGTAGATACGTAGATATGCAGATACACAGATAGGCAGATTGACCGATATACAAATAGAAAGATAGACATGTAGACAAATAGGCAGATAGACAGACAAATAGATAGACAGATAAATAAATAGACAAATAGATTGATTGATTGACAAATTGATAGATTGACAAATTGACAGATTTATAGAAAGCCCAATAGATAGATAGAGAGATAAACATATTAAAAGATTCACAAAGTGACAGATAGACATATAGATAGATAGACAGATAAAGAGATAGATAGATAGATAGACATAGACAGATATATATATATATACATAGATAGCCAAAAAATAGATATATAGATAAAAAGATAGAAAGATAGGCAGATAGATAGATGACAAAAAGATAGATAGAAAGATATACAAATAGAAAAATAGAGAGATAGACAGTTATATAGATAGACAAATAGAAAGATAGACAGAAACAAATATGTAGATTGATAAACAAATAGATAGATAAACAGATAGACATATATTTAGATATACAGATAGCTGGATATCCTGATAGCTTGATAGGCAGATAGATAGATAGATATATAGATAGATAAATAGAAAGATGGATAGATTGTTTGAAAAATAGTCATATAGAAATATACTTAGATAGATACATATACATATAGACTAATTTATAGATAGACAGATAGATATATAGATAGATAGTCAATTAGATAGAGAGACACAAAGATAGATAAAAAGATAGATATATAGATAGTTAGGTAGAAAGATAGATAGATAAATAGAAAAATTGAGATATAGATAGAAAGACAAATAGATAGCTAGAATGGTAGATAGATAGACAAATAGACAGATAGACAGATATACATATAGACATATAAACATATAAACATATAAACATGTAGATAGATAGATAGTTAGATTTACTAATTGACAGATATATAATTAGATAGATAGATAGATTGACAAATTGATAGATTGGAAAATTTGTAGATTGACAGATAAATAGATAGATAGATAGATAAACAAATCGATTGAAAGATTCAATGAAATATAGATAAATATATAAAAAGATAGACAAATAAAGAGATAGATAAATAGATAGTTAGACAGATAGTCATATAGTCATATACATATATAGATTGATAGACATATAGAAAATATTTATAGAAAGAAAGAAAGATAGATAGATAGATAGTTTGATAGACACATAGATACACAGATAGATAGACAGATAGATATACAGACATATAGACAGATAGATAGACAGAATTACAAATAGACAAATAGATAGTTAGCTAGATAGATTGATCGATATATAGATAGATAGAAATACAGATAGAGAGATATATTGATAGAGAGATATATAGAAAGATAGATAAACATATAGATAGATATATAGATAGAAATATTGACAGATTGATAGAAAGATAATTAAATAGATAAATAAAATGACATAATGATAGATTGACAGATTGAACATTGATAGATTGACAAATTAACAAATTGATATATTCATAGAAAGATAGATAGACAGATCGAGATAGAGATAGATAAAAAGATAGATAAATAGATAGATACACATATACACAGATAGAATGATAGACAGACATATAGATAGAATGATAGATAGACAGATATATAGATATGCATTCAAACAGGTGGATAGATAGATAGATATATATATATATATAGATTGATAGACGGATAGACATATCAATAGATTGATAGGTAGATAGATAGATAGCTAGACAGATAGACAGAAGACAAATACATAGATAGATAGATAAATAGACATATAGATATATATACATATAAACAAATCGACAGATAGACAAATAAGCATATTGGCAAAAAGATATAGACAAATAGATAGATAAACAAAAAGATAGATAGACAGATTGATATATTGACAGATAGAAAGATTAACAAATTTACAGATAGAAAGATTGACAAATTGATAGATAGAAAGATAGCTAGATAACGAGATAGCCAAATAGATAACTCAAAAGATAGATAGATATACAGATAGACATATAGATAGAGATGGACAGATAGAAAGATAGGTAGGTAAATAGTTAGATTGATTTATAGATTGATATAGACATATAGGTTTATAGATTTATTTATAGATAGGTACAAAGAAAGATAGACAGATAGACAGATATATAGATAGTTAGGTAGAAAGATAGATTGATAGACAGATAGACAAATAGATAGATAGACATATAGATAGATATAACGTTTGAAAGATAAATAGATAGATATATACACAGATAGATAGATAGATTGATATTAATATAAATATATAGACAGATAGAGAGATAGAGAGATAGACAGATATTCAGATTAGTAGAAAGAAAGATAGGCAGATAGACAAATAGACAGATAGAAAGAAAGAAAGATAGATAGATAGATAGATTGGCACATACAAACATTAACATATAGATAGATATACTGATAGGTAGATAGATAAATAGACATATGGATAGATAGATAGATAGATAGTTAGATATATAGTTAGATAGATAGTTAGATAGATAGATAGACAGAAAGATAGATAAACAGACATATATATAGATAGATAGACAGAAAAATAGATAAATACATAAATAGAAAGATAGATAGAGAGATAGACAAATAAACACAGATAGATAGTTAGATATGTAGATGGATAGATAGGAAAATATAAAGATATACAGAGAGATAGATAAAAATAAAGATATATACTTAGATACATAGATAGATAGATAGATAAATAGCTAGACAGATAGATAGAAGATAGATTAATAGTTAAATAAAATAGGTATATAAATAGAGAGGCATATAGAGAAATAGATATATATGCACATAGAAACATAGAGAGATAGATAGATAGAAAAATAAATAGATAGAAATGTAGACATATAGAAAGATAGATAGATAAATAGATAGATAGATAGATAGACAAATAGACAGATAGACAGATAGATAGATAGATAGAGAGAGAGATTGATTGATAGATAAAAAGATTGACAGATAACCAAATAGAAATAAAGATATATAAATAAATTGATATATAGATAGATAGACAAATAGACAGATAGATACACACACACACACACACACACACACATATATATATAGATTTATAGATATATACAGACAGATAGATATCCAAATAGACAGATATGCAAATATGCAGATAGAAAGATAGACAGATAGATGGATATATAGAAAGATAGATATATAGATAAATAGACAGATAGATAGATAAATAAATAGATAGATAGATAGACAAATAGATAGATAAAAAGATAAATAGATAGATAGATAATTAGACAGAATGAAAGAAAGATAAATATACAGATACATATATAGATAGATAGGTAGATAGATAGTGAGATATATAGAAAGCTAGATAGATAGATAAACAGATAGATACGTAGATATGCAGATACACAGATAGGCAGATAGACCGATATACAAATTGACAGATAGACATATAGACAAATAGACAGATATACAGACAGATAGATAGACAGATAGATAGATAGATAGATAGACATATAGACAGATAGATTTATAGATAGACATATAAATAGATAAATAGATAGACATATAGATAGAAATATAGATAGATAGATTTAGAGATAATAGAAAGATAGATAGGTAGATAAATTGACAAATTGATAGATTGGCAAATTGACAGATTTATAGAAAGCCTGATAGATAGATAGAGAGATAGACATATTAATAGATTGACAGAAAGATAGATAGACAGAAAGATAGATAGACAGATAAACATATAGACAGATAGCCAAATAGACAAATAGATAGATAGATATATAGATAGATAGATTGATAGATAGACATAGAGTTAGATAGACGGATTGAAAAATAGACAGGTAGATAGATATATAGATAGATACATAGACATATAAGCAAATAGATAGATTAATAGATATACAGATAGAAAGATAGGAAAATAGGTAAATATACATATATATAGATATACATATAGATAGATAGATAAATCGATAGATAGTTAGATAGACAGATAGAAATATAATGAGATAAACAGATTAAAGATAAGCAGATAGACACTTAGATAGATTGATAGATTGACAAATAGACACATAGACATATAGACTTATTGATATATTTATAGATAGGCAAAAAGACAGAAAGACAAAAAAATGACACATAGTCAGATAGGTAGATAGACAGAGAGAAAGAAAAAAAAGAAATAAATATTGAAAGATAGATAGATAGACAGATAGACAAATATATAGATAGACAGATATGCAGATAGGCAGATACACAGATAAATAGATATACAAATAGGCAAATAGGTATACAGATATATAGATAGATAGGTAGATATAGTGATAGATAGATAGATATATAGACATATAAATAGATAGAAAGATAGAATGATAGTGAGATAGACAAATAGACAGATAGATTGATTGACATATAGGTAGATAGACAAAGAGATAGATAAAAAGCTGGATAGATAGAAATATAAATAGATAAACAGATAGGCATGTAGGTAGAAACAAAGATAGAAAGATAGATAGATGTACAAATAGATAGATAGCAGATTAATAGATAGACAAATAGACATATAGATAGGTAGAGAGATAGATAGATAGATAGATAGATAGTTAAACAGTTAGATAGATAGACAGATACACAGATAAATTGTTTGATAGATAGACAGATATACAGACAAATAAATATAAAGATAAAAAAAATAGGCAGATAGGTTGAAAGGAAAATAGGCAGATAGATAGATATATAGTTAAACAGATAGATAGACTTATAGACGGACTTACAGACAGATATATAAACAAATAGAGAAAGAAATAGATAGGCAAATAGATAGATAGAAAGATAGATAGATAAATAGACATATAGATAGATAGATAAATAAACAAATAGACAAATACATAAATAGAAAGATAGATAGAGAGATAGACAAATAGACAAATAGACAAATAAATAGATATATAGATATGTAGATTGATAGATAGGAAAATATAAAGATATACAGAAAGACAGATTGATATATAGATATATAAATTGATAGATAGATAGATAGATAAATAGCTAGATCAATATATAGAAGATAGATAGATCGATAAATAGATAGACATATAAATAGATAGGCAGATAGAGAAATAAATATATATGCACAGAGACACATGGACAGATAGACATATAGACAAATAGATAGATAGGTAGACATATAGAATGATAGATATATAGATAGATAGATAGACAAACAGATAGACAAATAGACAGATTGACAGATAGACAAATTGATAGATTGATATATAAAAAGATTGACAAATAGCCTAATGGACATATAGATATATAGGTAAATTATTATATAGATAGATAGACAAATAGATAGATAGATACAAATATATATATATATATATATATATAGATTTATAGATATATACAGACAGATAGATATCCAAGTAGATAGATAAGAAAATATGCAGATAGAAAGATAGAAAGATAAATGGATATACAAAAAGATAGATATATATATATAAATGGACAGATAGATAGATAAATAAAAAGACTGATAGATAGATAGACAGATAGATAAAAAGTTAAATAGATAGATAGATAAATCAACAATTAGACAGATAGACAGAAAGATAGATAGACATATACATAGATAGACAGATAGGTAGATAGAAAGAAAGATAAATAGAAAGCAAGATAGATAGATAGACAGACAGAAAGATACGTAGATATGCAAATACATAGATTGGCAGATAGACCGATATGCAAATAGATAGAAAGACATATAGATAGATAGATAGATAGACAAATAGAAAGTTAGATAGACAGAAAGATATATATATATATATATATATAGACATATAAATAGATATACAAACAGACAGATAGATAGAAATATAAATAGATAGATAGATAGAAAGATAGATAGATAGAAAGATATATAGAAATAAAGATATATAAAAGATAGACAGATAGATAGATTGACAAAATGACAGATTGATAGATTGACAAATTGATAGATTAATAGAAAGCCCAATAGATAGATAGATAGAAAGACATATTAATTTATTGAAATAATGGCAGATAGACATATAGACAGATAGACATATAAACAAATAGATAGATAGATAGATATATAGATAGACAGATTGATAGATAGACATATATTCAGATAGAAGGATATACAATTAGACAGATATATACATACATAGATAGATACATATTCAGATAGGCAAATAGATAGATCAATAGATATACAGATAGAAAGATAGGAAAATAGGAAAATATACATATACATATATATATATATATATATATATACACATATAGATAGATAGACAGATCAATAGATAGTTAGATAGACAGATAGAAATATTGAGATATAAATAGATTAAAAGATAAGCAGATAGACACCTAAGATAGATTGATAGATTGATAGATAGACACATAAACATAGACTTATTAATAGATTTATAGATAGGCAAAAAGACAGAGAGATAGATAGACAAATAGACAGATAGTCAGATAGGTAGATATACAAATAGATAAATAGAAAGAATAAAAAAAAGAAATAAATATAGATAGATAGATATACAGATAGACAGACAGATAGATAGATATGTAGATAAACAGATAGACAGGTATATAAATAGACAAATAGATAAAGACATTGATATATAGATTGGTAGATATATAGATAGATATATAAACATATAGATATATAGAATGATAAAATAATAAAGAGAGAGACAGATAGACAGATAGATTGATTGACATAGAGGCAAATAGACAGAGAGATATATAGAAAGCTATATAGATAAATATATAAATAGATAGATAGATAGGTAGATTGACAGAAACAAAGATAGAAAGATAGATAGATATACAAATAGAAAGATAGACACATTGATAGATATATATATAGATAAATTGATAGGTAGACAAAAAGATAGATTGACAAATAGACTGATAAACAAATAGATAGCTAGACAGATAGACAGATAAATATTCAGATACATAGACAGATAGACATACAGATACATATATAGATAGGCAAATAGGCAGATAGGTTGAATGGCTAATATGCAGATAGATAGATATATAGATAGACATATATATAGACTTATAGATAGAAAGCTAGATTCATAAACAGATAGAGAAATAGATAGATAGACAAATAGATAGTTAGAAATATAGTTAGATAAATATTTAGATAGATAGATAGATAGACACATATAAAGATTGACAAATAGATGGATAAACAGATCTATAGATCGACATATAGATATATAGAAAGAAAGAAAGATAGATAAACATATAGACTAATAGACATACATATAGATAGATAGATATATCATTAGAAAGTCAGATAGACATAGAGATAGATAGATATATCGACATAGAGATAGAGAGTTAGAAAAATAGACAAATAGATAAATAGATAGACAAATAGATAGTTAAACATATAGACCTATAGACATATAGACAAATAAATAGATATATATATAAAGAGATAGACAAATATAATGATAGGTAGATAGATAGTTAGACAAATTGATATATTAATAGATTGACACAGACAAACTTATATATAGATTTATAGATAGGTACAATAATAGATATATAGATAGACAGATAGTTAGATAGATAGATAGTTAGATATATAGATAGATAGGTAAACATATAGATAGATAGGTAGTTAGATAGATAGATAGATAGATACACTGATAGACAGACAGACAGATAGATCGATCGATATAAAGTTAGTTAGATAGATATATAGAAAGATAGAAAGATGGGAAGATAGACAGATTAGCAAATAGACAGATAGGCAGATAGACAAATAGGTAGATACACAAATAGATAGAAAGAAAGAAAGAAAGATAGATACATAGACAGATAGATAGATAAACAGATAGATAGATAGACAGATAGACTAATAAATAGATGGATAGATAGAAATATAGATAAACAGATAGATAAAAAGCTAGATAGATAGATAGATAGAGACAAATCAATAAATACATAGATATGTAGTTAAGTAGATATCCAAATAGACAGATATACAAATATATAGATATACAGATTGATAGATAGACATACATATAGATAGATAAATAAATAGATAGATAAATAAATAGAAAGATAGATAAACAGATAGATAGAAATATAGATAGATAGATAGATAGATAGAAAGATATATAAAGAGATAGACAGATATATAGATTCATAGATTGACAAATTGATAGATTGACAAATTGATAGATTGACAAATTTATAGAAATCCTGATAGACATATCGAAAGATATACTTATTATACATAGAAGAGAGATAGAGAGATAAATAGATAAATAGGTAGATATACACATAACCAGATAAACAGATCAATAGACACATAGACAAATAGATAGATATACAAATAGATAAATAGATAGATAGATAGATAGATAAATTAATAGATAGACATATAGACAGATAGACAAATAAACAGATAGGCAAATAGATAGATAGATATATATTTAGATCGATAGATAGGCAAATAGACAGATAGACAAATAGATAGATACATAGATTGACAGATTGATAAATTGACAGATTTACAGAAATCTTGATAGACATATCGAGAGATAGACATATAGACAGATAGAGAGAAAGAAAGAAAGATAGATAGATATACAAATAGATAGATATACAGATAGATAGATGGAGTTATAGAAAAATAGATAAAAAGATAGATAGGCAGATTGATTGATAGAAAAATAGATAGATAGATAAATAAAAAAATAGTTACATAGACAGATAGACAAATAGATAGATCGATAGATATATAGATAGAGAGATAGGAAAATAGACAGATAGAGAGAAAGATAGATATACATATAGACAGATAGACAGATAGACATAAAAAGAGATATACAAATAGAAAGATAGGTAGATAGATAGGTAGACAGATTGATATATTAATAGATAGATACATAGACATATAGACTTATTGACATATTAATAGATAGGAAGAAAGATAATTAGATAGATAGATAGAAAGACATATACACAGATAAACAAATAGATATATAGATAAATCAAAAGAGAGAAAGATAGATAGATAGATAGATAGATATATAGGTAGTCAGATAGGCAGATAGACAAAGAGATAGAAAAATAGAAAGAAAGAAAGATATATTGATTAATTGACAGATAGATAGATAGACATATATGCAAATATGTAGATAGGCAGATAAATAGATATACAAGTAGACATAGGGGACAAATAGACACATAGTCAGATCGATAGAATGATAGATATACAGATAGACATATAGATAGATAGAATGATAGAATGATAAATAGATAGACTAAAAGATTGATAGACAAATAAATAGATATACAGAGATGCAGATAGAATTAGAGATAGATAGAAAGCTAGATAGATAAATAGATATATAGATAGATACACAGATAGCCACAAAGATAGATATAAATATAGAAAGATAGACAGATATATAAATAGATAGATAAACAGCCAGAAAGATAGTCTGATAGACAGATAGATAGATTGATTAATAGATTGACTAATCGAGAGACATAAAATAGATAGATAGATATATAGATAGACAGATCGGCAATTAAATAGATAGGTACATAGATAGATAACAAGTATACATATAGACATATAAACAAATAGAAAGATAGATAGATTGATAGTTAGAGAGATTGATATATTGACAGATAGATGCATAAACACACACACACACACACACACTCACTCACATATATATATATATATATATATATATATATATATATATATATATATATATATTTATATTTATAGATAGGTTAAAAGACAGATAGATAGATACAGAGATAGACATATAGATTGATAGATAGATAGTCAGATGATAGATAAATAGATAGATCAATAGATAGACATATAGATAGACATATAGATAGATATCTAGATTGATAGATAGATAGAGAGATAGAGAGATAGACGTATAGATAGAATGACAGATAGATATATAGGTAGATATGTAGATAAGCATATAGACAGATATACAAAAAGACAGATAGACTAATAGACAGGTAGATAGACGAATAGATAGATAGATAGATAGACAGATAGATAAATAAATAAATAGATAAATAAATAGATAAATAAGCATATATACAGATAGTTATCAAGATAAATAGATAAATAGATTGATAGATAGAGAGATAGAGTTATAGAAAGTTTGACATATTTATAAATTAGCAAATTGACAGATAGATAAATAAATAGATAGATAGATAGATTAAGAAATAAATAGTCAGATAGACCGATAGATTGATTGATAGATTGATAGATTGACAATTTGACATATTTACATAAAGACTAATAGACAGATCAAAGATCGACAAATAGGTAGAGAGACAAAGAGATAGATAGATAGATATATATATATATATAGACAAATATACACATTGATAGATAGACATACAGATAGATAAAACATAGACATATAGATAGATATAGAGATAGACAAATAGATATGTAGACAAATAGATAGATAGATAGATAGATAGTCAGGTTGACAATTATACATATAGACTGATAACTAGATTGATATATAGACAGATATACAAATAGACAGATAGAAAGATAGATAGACAGATAGATAGAGAAATTGATTAGTATACAGACATACGAATAGATAAATAGATAGATAGAGAGATAGATAGATAGATAGACAGACAAACACATAGATAGTTAGATAGATAGATAGATAAATAGATAGATAGATAAATAGATAGATAGACAGATAGATAAATAGATAGAAAAATATATAGATAGACAGATAGACAAATATACATATAGATTATTAGACAACTAGGCAGATATATAGAAGAGGGATAGATTAATAGATATATAGATAGATAGATAGACATTTAGACAAAAAAAGAAGATAGGCACATAGGCACATAAACACATATATAGATAGACAGATAGATAGATAAACAAATAAACAGATAAACAGATAGACATATAGACAAATAAATAGATATACAGATAGATAGATAGAGAGACTGATAAATAGATAGATAGACAGATAGACATATACACTGATAGATAGATAAAAAGATAGACAGATTGATAGATATATAGATAGAGAGATAGAGAGATAGAGAGATAGATAGATAAACATATCGATAGATACAACAATATTAAGATATATATATATATATATATATATATATATAAAGATAAACACATAGACATATCATAAGATAGTCATATATACAAATAGATAGATATAAAAATAGATAGATAGATAAACATATATAAAAATAAACAAATTAACATATAGATAGAAAGATAAATAGGCAGACAGATAGATAGAAAGATAAATAGGCAGACAGACAGATAGATAGATAGATAGATAAATAAATATATAGAATGATAAATAGATAGTTAGAGAAATAGATAAATAAATAGATAGAAATATAGATAGTTTGACCGATAGACATATAGATAAATAGAAATATAGATAGATATATAGAGAGACAGACAAACATATACATAAATAGATAAATAGATAGATAAACATATAGACAGATACCTAGATAGATAGATTAAATAGATAGATAGATACTTCATAAGATATATAGATAACTAGATTGACATATATAAAGATAGACAGATAGACAAATAGACAAATAGAAAGAAAGATATGTAGAAAGATAGATAGATATATAGATAAAAAGATACATAGGTTGTAAGATAGATAGAAAGAAGGATAGATGGATAAACATATAGATAGATAGATAGATAGATAGATAGACAGATAAAAATATAGATAGATAAAAAGATAGATGGATAGATAAATAGATAGTTAGATAGAAAGATAGATAGGCAGCAAGACATGGAGACAGATAAAAAGCTAGATAGATAGATAAATAGATAGATAGATAAATAAATAGATTGGTAGATACGTAAATATGCAAATATAAAAAAATACAGAGATAGACCAATAGATAGATAGATAAATATATAGATACATAGATAGATCAAGAGATAGATTGATAGACTGATAGATAGATAGATAGACATATTGACAGACAGATAGATAGTTAGACAGATAGAATGATAGACAGAGACATAGATAGATAGATTGACAGATAGACAAATAGACAGACAGACAGATAGACATAATGATACACAAATAGACAGGGAGACATATAAACAATTAGATATATAGACAGACAGATAGACAGATAGATAGGTAGATACATAGATAGAAAGATAGATAGAATGATAGACAAATAGTCAAATAGACACATGCAAATAAATATGTATAAAAAATGATAGATAGGCAAAAAGATAGATAGACAGATAAATAGATCAACAAATATACTTATAGATAGATAGATAGATAAATAAATAGACATATAGTAAGATATACATATTGGAATATAAATAGATTGATAATTAGACATATTGATTAATTGACAGATAGACACATAGCCATATAGACTTATTGAAAGATTTACAAGTAGGTAGAAAATAGATAGAAAGATAGGTAGATAGAAAATAGTCAGATAAACACATAGACAGATTGCAAGATAGAAAGATAGACAGATTGAAAAATAGAAACATAAATAAATAAATAGATAGGTAGGTAGACATATAGTCATACAGACAGAGATAGATAGATAGATATATAGATAGATAGATATATAGATATACAGATAGACAAATAGTTAAATAGAAAGAAAGATAGATAGATAAACAGATAGTTACAGTCAGATAGATAGATAGATACATAGATAGATATATAGATAGAAAACAGATTGATAGATACATGGATAAATAAATAGATAGATAGAAAAATAGATAGACAAATAATTAGATATTCAGAAAGACAAATAGATATATAGACAAATAAACATATAGATATATAGACAAATAAACATATAGATCGATAGATGTATAGATAAATAAACAGATAGAAAAATAGATAAATAGACAGACAGACAGATAGATAAATAGACAAATAGACAGATAGACAGACAGACAGACAGATAGATAGATAGATAGATAGATAGACAGACAGATAGATAGATAGATAGACCAATATATAGATAGATAAATACATACATAGATACATAGATAGACAAATAGATAGATAGACAAAAGATAGATAGATAGATAGATAGATAGGTAAACACATAGACAGATAGATAAATATACATAGAGATAGATAGATAGATAGATAGATAGACAAATAGACACACAGATAGATGAATAGAAAGATAGATAAACATATAGAAAGATAAATAGATAGACATATAGACATATAGATAAACAAATAAATAGATTGACTGATAACTAGATAGGCAGGTAGATAGATAGATAGGTAGATAGATAGACAAATTGATAGATAGACAAATAGAAAGAGAGATATATAGAAAGATAGACATATAAGAAGTTACATAAATAGGTAGATAGATATATAGACTGAAAAACATAAAAACATATGAATAGATAGGTAGATAGACAGATAGACATAAAGATATATAGAAAGCTATATAGATATACAAATACATAGTGAAACAAATATATCGATAAGAAAATAGATAGAGAGATTTATAGAAAGTGAGATAGATACATAGATAGATAGATAGACAGATAAATAGATAGATAGATAAATAGATATGTAGATACGCAGATTGGGAGATAGACTGAAATACAAATAGACAGATGGACAGATAGACAAATAGATAGATATACAGTTATTTATATAGAAAGATAAACTAACTGACTGACTGACGGATCGAGAAATATACATATAGACTGATAGGTTGATAGACATATAGATAGATAGATTGATAGATTGATAGATTGACAAAAAAGATATATATAGATAAACAGATAGACTGATACACTGAGAGACAGAGTGGCAGATATATATATAGATAGATAGACAAATAGACAGACAGATAGACAAATAGATAGATAGAAAGATACACTAATATACATATTGACAGATAGATATATAAATAGATATATATACATATAGAAAGATAGACAGACACATAGATAGACAGACAACCACATAGACAGATAGAAAGATAGACATATAGATAGTTAGATAGATAGATATATAGATAGAAAGATAGCCAGATAGGTAGATACGCAAATAGACAGATATACAAATAGATAGATAGACATTTTGTTAGATTGAAAAATAGACACATAGACATATAGACTTATTGGTAGATTTATAGATAGGCAGAAAAATATATACAATGATAGGTAGATAGAAAAATAGTCATATAGACAGATAGACAGATAGACATATAGATAGAAAGACAGCTAGATAGACAGATAAATTGATAGATAGATAGACTGATAGATAGATAGATAGATAGATAGATATAGAGATAGACAGATAGATAAATAAATAGACACATAGAGAGATAGACATATAGACAAAAAGACAAATAGAAATATAATCAGATAAATAGACAGATAGACAAATAAACTAATAGATAGATTAATAAATAAATAGACAGACACACAAATCAACCGATAGATAGATAGATATATAAAGAGATAGATAGAGAGATATATAGATAGATAAATTGATTGATTGATTGACAAATAGATAGATAGACACATAGACAGATAAATATATAGATAGATAGATAGAAGATAGATAGATAGTCAGACAAATAGATATATAGATAGATAGACAGATATGTTGGGCAATTGTGCTTCCATGATTGTGATTCAGAGAATGAGAACAATAGAGAAGTTGCAATAAATGATATATATATAATCCATAACCCTAACCAACCATGTTAGAATCAAAAAATTAAACAGAAACACAAGAATAATGTGGTTCACTAGTCATTCAACACAACTTGCTACATCCACCATAAAAATGCTCATGCATTTACAAATTAAACCAAAAGAATTATCCAAAAATTTACAGTTTATGTAGTAGAAATAGTCACGATAAAATCATATAGATGTGGAAAAAGAGATGAACAGTTCCACACCCTGAAAAATAGTAGCCTGAAAACATAAAATAAAAATAATTTTATATTGATACACTTTTTTGTTTAATTAACCGAAGCGGGTCGGATCACTCGGATGGGCCAGGCTCTAATTCAAAAATTTATCGGCCCACTGATCAGACAACGGGACCTCCGTTATTGTTCTTTTGCTGTATTCCTAGCCTTTTAATATTTTCTTTCCTACACATACATGAAAATATTATAATACAAATAATTTGGTTATACAAAATAGATAATCAAAACAAATTATATACAGTAATCTCCACCTTAATTTGATTTGCATATAGATAGAGAGACACACTCTATAAACAATTATTTCAATAAGACTACATCTGATTTAATATGTTCAGTAAGTCAAGACAGTGTCTTAACTTATACAAAGTAACAGGTTTGGTAAACATGTCAGCTGGATTATCAGAAGTTCCAATCTTCTTTACCTGTACCCTCTTCTCAGATCAAAGGAAATGATATCTCACATCAATGTTCTTTGTCCTCTCAAGGTACACTTGGTCTTTTGCTAAAAAATAGCACTGAGGTTTTCACAGAAAACTATTGCAAACTCTTCATAAAGACCAAGGTCTTTGAGAAAACCTTTTAGCCGTATTCTTTCCTTTGCAGCTTCAGTCAGAGCCTTATACTTTGCTTCAGTAGAAGTTAAAGTAACAGAAGATTGCAGTGTGGGAACCACATACAGTGAAGACATTACCAGTCATAGACTATCTACTGTCAATATCTCTTGTATAGTCAGAATCAAAATATCCTTCCAGCATGAGTTCATATTCATTACCATATATAAGGCCAACATCAGAAGTCCTCTTGAGATACCTAAGTATCCTTTTAACAGATTTCTAGTATTCTCGACTAGGGTTTATCATAAATCTACTCATTGTACTTAATACATGAGCAATATCAAGTTAGGTGCACACCATAAGATACATGAGGCATCCGACAGCACTAGAATAATGAACCTTAGACATTTATTCCTTTTTAGATTCAGAGTTAGGAGAAAATTTTAATGTTAGATGGATGTTAGAAGCAAATGGTGTGGACAACGACTTATAATAAGCCATTCCAATTCTACGTAGAAATTTCTGAATATATTGTTTCAGTGAAAGGAACAATTTTTTTTAATTATATCTCTGAATATTTCCATACCCAAAATTTACTTTGCTCCTCCAAGATCTTTCATAACAAATTCAGAACTGAGGAGATCTTTCAGTTCTAGAATATCAAATTTATTTCTAGCAGCAATAAGCATATCATTTATATACAATAGCAAGTAGATATATGACTCATCTTTATGTCTTTTGAAATAAATACAGTTGTCATGGTCACACATACTGTATTCATGACTAGTCATGAAATAGTAAAATCTTATGTATCACCGATGGTGAGACTACTTAAGTCAATAAAGGGTCTTCATAAGCTTCCACGCATGAGTTTCCTTACCTGAAACTTCAAATCCTCAGGCTGGCTCATATAAATTTCTTCATCCAGATCTCTTTGAAGAAATACAGTTTTAACATCTAGTTGCTCAAGTTCAAGGTCTTGATGTGCCACTAATGCTAGAAGCACCCTGATTGAGGTATGTCTGACTACAAGAGAGAATATCTCGTTATAATCGACACCCTCTTTCTGACTAAATCCTCTTGCAACTAGATGTGGCTTAAACTTTATACCACCAGAACTAGAGGCATCACTTTTCTTCTTGAAAATCCATTTGCAATAAATTATCTTTCTTCTTTTATGTTTAGATACAATAAGCCAAGTACCATTTTTATGAAGAGATTCAATCTCTTTATTCATGGAAACTAACCATGACTCAAATTCAGTACATCTAACAGCATTCCTGAAAGAGAATGGTTCAGGAATGTCAATCTCTTCAGCAATGTATAGGACAAATACTACAAATTCATCAAAGCCAAATCTTAGAGGAGGACTTACATTTACCCTCCTTGATCTATCCCTTAAAATCCAATAGAGTATAGACTCATCAGGTGTAGGTTCAGGATCAGGTTCAGTAATAGACTTAACATCATTTTCATGATTAATTATTATTTGTCTAGAGACAATAGGCATCCTTCCTAGAGCTATAGATTCAAATTTTAGCTCCACCTTAAGTTCGGCTTGAGGAAAATCAAGGTAATTAGATAAGAAAAGGTACTTGTCTTAAGATGCCACTTTCATCAAAGGTGTCACTCCTAGAGAGAATCACTCTCTTTTCAGATGGTGACCAGATAGGGACTCCCTTGACTCCATCACCATATCCTACAAATATTCTAGTTTTCTTGCTCGTAGTTTAAGCTTACCATCATTTACATGATAATAGACAACACACCCAAACACTTTCAGATTGGAATAATTTGTAGGTTTATCAGTCCACACCTCAAATGGAATTTTAAAATTAATTTCACTATGTGGCGATTTGTTTATCAGATGGCATGCTGTATTAATAGCTTCAACCCAAAACTCCTTGCCAAAACTTGATTGAGAGAGCATACATATAGTTCTCTCCAGAAAAGTTTGGTTTATTCTTTCAATAATGTCATTCTCCTAAGGAGTGTCTCTAATAGTTTTGTGTCTCGCTATACCTTTGTCCTTATAGAAAATTTCAAATTCAGACTAACAAAATTCTAGACCATTATCTATTCGTAATTATTTAACATTCTTTTGTGTTTTGTTTTCCACTAAGCTAACCCACTGCTTAAACTTTATAAAAGTCTCAGATTTATGTTTGATCATGAATACCTAGGACATCCTGGAGTAGTCATCAACAAAACATAAATAAAATCGAGCACCACCAAGATATTTGACTCTAGAGGAGCCCCAACAGTCAGCATGGATATAATCGAAAATACTATTTGTACAGTATATGGCCTTACCAGTTATATGTTTCTTACCAAAAACTCAATGATCATAGAAATTTAATTTACTAACTCTATGACCAACTAGAAGATAAAAATTAGAAAGAATTTTTCATACCTTTCTCTCCTATATGTGCGAGTCACATGTGCCAAAGTTCGGTAAAGTCTCCTTCATCTTCAAATGCTAGCTCTTCAGATGTAACAACAATAGCTCCTGTCACTGTGGAACCTATCAGTGTGTATAGCATTCCACTCTTCTGCCCCTTTATTATGACATAATGTTCTCGGTGAACATTCAGTGTTCCCTCACCACCACTAAATGTGCATCCCAAATTATCCAGAATACCATGAGAAATGAGATTCATTGTCATTTCAAGAGCATACCTTACATTGAAAAGTGAGACTATTCAACCATCATATGTTCTCAGTCTCACTATACCAATTCCAACCACCTTACATGGTTGGTTATTCCCCACCACAGCATTACCAGCTTCCTTCATATCAAATTTGCTGAACCACTCCAAGTGAGTGCTTATAAGGAAGGAAGCCCTAGTATCCAAGATCCATGAGTTTGATATTGTGATTTTTGTGGAGGTTTCCAGTACAAGGTCTTCTCCATTATCCAAGTCATCAAAGGCCATGGCAACAACAGGTGGGGGATTAGGCTGACCCTGCTATTCCAGCCTTGCTTTCATTTTCGGGCATTCAATTTTCTAATGCCCTTTCTATTTGCATTGTGAGAAGTGTCACCCTTTTTTGACTTCTTCTGGAGCATGTTCCACTTCATTATGAATGGAATAAATTGTGGCCTTCTATTTGTCACCATCAATCCACCTGAGTTTTCAATAGCAGCCTTCTGTCTCATCTCTCTTAAGTGTAGGGTAGACCGAATATCTTCTAAGGTAATCTCATACATCCCCACTATGAGAGATTCGACAAATTTCTCATAGGAAGGAGGAAGAGAAATTAAGAGCAGAAGTGCAGCATCCTATCTTCCACCTTAGCATCCACACGTTTAAGGTCGATGAGGATGATGTTTAAATCATCCAAATGCTTTTTCAAAAATGTTCCCTATTGCATCCTTAGTGTGAACAATCTATTATTCAATAGAAGTTTGTTCGTTAGTGATTTAGTAATATACAGTGACTCACACTTGAGCCATAATCCTGTAGTAGATTCTTCATCTGCTACCTCAGTAATGACTTCATCAGACAAGCTTAATAGAATGGTGGAGTGAGCTTTTTTTTCACGTCTTCATGCCTCAGCCTTTGTTATTTCAAGAGTAGTAGTAGTAGTATGAGGATCGAAGCGTTGAACCAGAGGACTCCAGGTATCAAAATTCTTTAAATGTGCTCGCATTTTAATCTGCCATATACTAAATTCGTTTCTACCGTTAAATTTCTCGATCGTAATATTTAGGGTTCCAGCCATTTAACAGAATATAAATTTTTACAAAAAAAAATCACAAAATCTAATAGTGCAATTGCTCGAAAATCTCTGAAACCTACTCTGATACCAATTGTTGGGCAATTATGCTTCCATGATTGTGATTCAGAAGAAGAGAATAACAGAGAAACAACATAAAATAATATATTTACAATCCAAACCCACAATCCAACCATGGTAGAATCAAAAAATGAAACAGAAACACACGAATAATGTGGTTCACTAGTTATTAAACAAACTAGCTACATCAACCAGAAAAATGCTTATGTCTTTACAGAATAAACCAAAAAAAAATCTCCAAATTCTTACAGTTTATGCAGTAGAAAGAGTCACGATAATATCGTGTAGAAGGGGAGAAAGAGATGAACAACCCTGCACCATGAAAATAGCAGCCCGAAAACATAAAATAAAAATAATTTATATTAATACAATTTCCAGTTTAATTAACCTGAGCGGGTCGGATCATATGGACGGGCTAGGCTCTACTTAAATAATTTTTGGGCCTGCTGACCAGATAGTGGGACCTCCATTATTGTGCAATTACTACATATCCGACCTCTTAAAATTTTTTTCCCACCACTTACATGAAAATATTACGACAAATAATTTGATTATACAAAAAAAATAATTAAAATAAATTATATACAGTAAGATATAAAGATAGACAGATAGACATATAAATAGATAGGCAAATAAAAAATATACAAATAGAAAAATAGATGGATACACAGATACACAGATTGATAGAAAGATAGATAGATAGATAAATAGATTGATAAATAGACAAATAAACAAATAGGCAAATAGAAAGATAAACATATAGATAGATAGATAGATAGATAGATAGATAGTTTGACAGATTGGCAGATTGATAGATTGAAAGTATGACAGATAGATAGATCATGAGATAGATATATAAACATATAGAAAGATAGATAGATAGTAATTTAGTAAAATAGAAAGATAGATAGATAGACAAATAGGCAAAAGGTAAATAAAAAGATAGAAAGATAGGCAATTAGAAAGATAGGTAGATATGCTGATAGATAGAGAGATAGATAGACAGATATACAAATAGAAAATAGACAAATAGTTAGATAGACAGATAGACAGATATATAGATAGACATATAGATAATAGAAAAATAGATAGATAGATCGATAGACAGATAGACATATAGGCAGATAGACAGATAGACAGACAGATTAGATAGATAGATATATATACATATTGACCGATAAACAGATATACAAATAAATAGATAGACAAGATATATAGATAGATAAATTGACATATTGACAGAAACACAGATAAACAGATTGCGAGATAACTAGATAGCTAGATAGCAATATAGACAAATAGACATATAGAGATATAGAGTTTTAGAAAAATAAGTATATAGGTAGATAGACATATAGATAGACAGATAGACAGATAGATAGATAGACAGATAGATAGAAAGACATATAAATAGATAGATAGAAATATTAGACAGATATACAGATAGACAGATAGATAGATAAATAGATAAACAAATAGACAGATAGATAGATAAATAGATAGATATATATATTAATAGAAAGACAGATAGATAGATAATAGATAGACAAATAGACAGATATATAGATAAACATATAAACAAATAGATAGATAGACAGATAGAGCGATAGATAGATAGACAGATATATTGTTAGATAGAAAGAAAAATAAATTGATGGTTAGTTAGATAGATAGACAGATAAATAGATAGATAGATAGAACGATCAAAAGATAGTGATATATACAGATAGATAGATAGACAAATAGACCATTTCGATAGATAGATAGATAGGCACATAAACAAATAGATAGATAGATAGATAGATAGATCGATTGATAGATAGATAGAGATATATATAGATTGAAAGTCAAACAGAAAGATAGATAGAAAGATAGATAGATAGATACACAGATATATAGATAGTTAGATAAATAGATAGTTTTACAGATAGAAATATAGATATATACACAGATAGATAGAAAGAAAAAAATAGAAATTTATATATATACAAATAGACATATGGACAAATAAACAGATAGACAAATAGATAGATAGACATATAGACAGATAGATAGAAAGATATATAAATATATAGATAGAAAGATAGATAAATAGATAGATAGATAGGTAGATAGACTGATAGATAGATAAATAGACAGACAGACAGATAGATAGATAGATAGGTAGGTAGGTAGGTAGACAGACTGACAGATAGATAGTAAGATATACAGATTGATAGATAGATTGATATATATATAGATGGATGGATAGATATATAGATAGATAGATTGATTTATTTATTTATTTATTGATAGAAAGATCGATATATAGTCAGATAGATAGATATATAAATATATAGATCGGCATATAGATAGATTGAAAGGTTATCATATAGACAAATAGATATATAGACAAATAGACAAATAAAGATATAGACAGATAGAAAGATATAATGATAGACAAATTGATAGATTTGTAGATTGACAGATTGATAGAATTGATCGATAGGCAGATAAATAGTTAGCTATAAAAATGTAGATAGGTTGATAAGCAAATAGAAAGATAGGCATATAGCATATAGATAGATAGACAGATAGACAGATAGATTGATAGATTGATAGACTTATAGATAGATAGATAGATATATATATATATATATATATATATATATATATATTAAAAGATAGATAGATAGACAGATCAATATATGGATAGATAAATAAATAGAGAGATTGATAGATAGACAAATTGATAGATAGATTGATAGATAGATAGACAGATAGATAGATAGACAAATAGACAGATTGACATATTGACATATAGATAGATAGACAGATAAAAAAATAAATAGGTAAATAAATAGACAGACAGATAGATAGATAGATAGAAGATAGATAGATAGATAGATAGATAGATAGATATATGGACACCTAGATAGATAGACAGATCGACAGATTGACAATATACATATAATAGATTGACTAATAGAAATATAGATAGATAGATAAATAGATAGACAGACAGATAGATAAATAAATAAATTAATATACAAAAAGACATTTAGGTAGATAGGCATAAAAATGGACAGATAGGAAGATATATAGATACACATATAGATAGATATAAAGATAGATAGATTGACACATAGACAGATGGACATATAGATAGATTGATAGATACATATATAGAAAAATAGAAATATAAACAGATAGATAGGTAGACAGATAGCTAGATAGATAGATAAATAGATAAATAGTAGCAAATAGATAGATAGACAGATAGATAGATGAACACATAAATAGATAGATAGACAGATAGGCTTATAGACACATAGATAGATAGGCTTATAGACAGATAGACTAATAGACATATAGATAGATAGGCAGATAGTCTGACTAAAAATTAGAAAAATAGTGAGATACACAGATAAATAGATAGATAGTTAGACAAATAGGTAGATAGGGAGATAAATATTTAGATAGATAGATATATAGATACTTAGATAAGTATATTAATATATAGTTAGATAGAAAGATAGATATATAGATAGACAGACAGACAGATAGATAGATACACAAATTGATAGATAAACAGATAGTTAGATAGACAAAAGTATAGATAGATCGATAGATAGATAGACAGATTGACAAATACACAGATAGATAGATATATATATATATATATATATAGATAGATTGATTGTTAGATAGATAGACATATAGAAAGTTAAATAGATAGATGCTTAGATAAATAGATAGATAGTTATACAGATAGGGATATAGATATCTACATAGATAGATAGATAGACATATAGATGATAGATTTATAGATAGATGGATATATAGATAAACAAATAAATAGATAGATCGATAGATAGAAAGATAGACATATAGACAGACAGACATATAGATAAATAGATAGATATATATATATAGATAGTTATATAGAAAGGAAGATAGATAGATAGACAGATAAACAAATGGATAGATAGACAGATAGACATAAATATAGATAGATAGGTAGACATATAGACAAATAGATAGATAGATAGACATATAGACAAATAGATAAATTGATAGATAGATAGATTGATACATAGATAGATAGATAGATAAGAAGATAGGTAGATAGGCATTTAAGTAGATAGATACACGGAACTATAGATAGATAGAAAAATTGAAAATTCAGACAGACATATAGAAAGATACACAGCTCAATAAATAGATACATAGATCGACATATAGATAGGTAGAAAGA
The DNA here is from genome assembly GCA_029783825.1 of Sapria himalayana. Taxonomy (NCBI): domain Eukaryota; kingdom Viridiplantae; phylum Streptophyta; class Magnoliopsida; order Malpighiales; family Rafflesiaceae; genus Sapria; species Sapria himalayana. The sequence continues at coordinate 432,039 of JAREIK010001290.1, forward strand.
AAGACAAATAGACATATAGATAGATGGATAGACAGATAGATATATAGATAGATAGATCAATCGATAAATAAATAGATAGACAAATAGACAGACAGATAGATAGATAGACAGATAGATAGATAGATAGATAGACAGATTGATAGATAGACTAAAAGACAAATAGACTTATAGATAGATAGATATATTGGGAGATAGAAAAATAGATAGATAGACTAAAAGATAGATAAATAGATATATAGATACATAGATAGACAATATGTAGATAGGTAGATAGACACATAGATGGATTTATACATATAGATAGATAGACACATAGACAGACAGATAGATAAATAGATTTACAGATAGACATTAAATAGATATATAGATAGACAGATAGATAGATAGACACATTGATAGATAAACAAATATATAGATAAACATATAGCTAGATAGCTATATAGGTTGATAGATAGATAAATATATAGATAGATAGATAGATAGATAGAAAGTTAGATAAATATATAGATGGATAGATATATATATATATATATATATATATATATATATATAGTTAGAAAGTTAGATAAATAGAAAAAATATATAGATCAATAGATAGATAAATTGATAGATAAATAAAAAATTAGATAGATAAACAAATAGACATTATCATAGATAGATACTTAGACATATACTTAAATTTATGGATATACTGATATATAGATAGACAAATAGGTAGATAAACATATAAACAAATATACAGATAGATAGATATATACATAGATAGATAGATAGACATATAGATAGAAAGATAGATAAACAGATAGACAGATAGACAGATATACATAAAGACAAATAGATAAATAGACAACTAGACATATAGATAGATAGATAGATAGATAGGCATATAGACATATAGACATATAGACAGACAGATAGATAGATAGATAGGTAGAAAGAAAGATAAATAGATATAGAGATAAACATATAGACAGATAGATAGATCAATAGATAGATAGATAGACAGATAGCCATATTGATAGAAAGATAGATCAATCGATAAATAGATTGATAGATAGGTAGATATCTAGATCAATAGATAGATAGATAGACAGATAGACAGATTGATAGAAAGAAAGATAGATAGATAAATAGATAAATAGATTGACAGATAGTCAGATAGACAAATAGATAGATAGAAAGATATACCGATTGACATATTGACAGATAGACAAATAGTCTTATAGACAGATATATAGATAAAGAGATATACAAATATATAGATTGATAGTTACATAGATAAATAGATATATAGATAGACAGATCGATATATAGAATAATAGATAGATATATAGATAGATAAACAAATAACCATATAGATAGATATATAGATAGATAGATAGACAAATAGATAGATAGATAGATAGACATTTAAATAGATAGATAAATAGATAGACAGACAGACAGATAAATAGATAGATAGATTGATTGACAGATTGATAGATTGGCAGATTGACGCATGAATAGATATATTGATAAACATATATCCATATAGCTAGATAGGCAGATAGATAAATAGATAGATATATATATATATATAGATATAGTTTTTGAAAGATAGATAAATCAATAGATAGATAGATATATATAGGTAGTTAGAAAGATAGATAGATAGAAAAATAGATAGAAGAATAGATAGATAAAAAGATATATAGATAGACAGTTAGATAGATAAACATATAGACATTAACATATATATATATATATATATATACACACATAGACATATAGTCAGATTTATGGATAGACTGGTATATAGATAGACAAATAGTTAGATAGGTAGATAAACACATAGACAAATATATATCTATACATCTAGATAGATACATAGATAGTTATATAGATAGGTAGACATATAGAAAGATAGACAGATTGACATATTGATAAATAGATATATAGACTTATAGATAGATAGATAGATAGCCAGGTAGACAGGTAGATAAATAGATAGATAGACAGATATACAGATAAATAGACACTACTAAAAATTACGATAATACCGACCAAAGTATCGACCATAAAATTAAGTCGGTAATTGCTATCCAAAACACAACCAGCTAGCTAACAAAAAAGGGTTTCGAAAAAAAATATTTACGACCAAAATTCCGACCAATAACCGACCATAATTACCGACTAAATGGTTTTGTTTGTGATTTGGTCTGTAGTGTTTTTATCGAATATAGTACCGACCATTTAACGACCTATAATTATAATTGGTTGGTAATTACCGACCATTTCACGACCAATTTAGAGATCCAAAAAGGCGAATCGGAGAAAAATATTTCCTACCAAATTATCGACCAGCTACCGACCATATATTAATGACCAAATATAATTGGGGATGAAATAAAGAATTGAATGAGAAAAAGGAGAACATGTAAAAGCAGAAAAAGATTAAAAATAATAAAATGAAGAAGATGAAGAAATAAAATAAAAATAAAAATAAAAATAAGAATACGAATAATAAAAAGAAAAGAAGAAGTAGTAGAGATAAACAAGAATAGCAACAAAAAATGGAGAATAAGAAAAAAAAGAAGAATCGAAATAAAAAGAAGTTGAAGATGATGGTGGTGGTGGTGGTGATGATTAAGAAGAAGAACAAGAACATAAATAAGGAGAAGAAGTACAAGAAAAAAAAACATAAAGAAGAAGACGAACAAGAACAAAAAGAAGTAGAAAATAAATAAAAACAACAAAAATAATATCAATAAAAAAATGAAAAAAATGAAAAAAATGAAAAAAATGAAAAAAATAAGAAAAAAATGAAAAAAAAGATCAATATGATGATGGTGGTTAAGAATAAGAAAAAAAAGAACATTATGATGATGATGATTAAACGAAGAAGAAAAATGAGAAGTAGAAGAAAGAGAAGAAGTAGTAGAAGAATGAGAAAGAGAATACGAAATTACGTAAAAAGTAGTATAAAAAGCACATGAAAAAAAGATAGAAAAATAAGAATAAAAAAATAAAAAAAGGAATTAGTAAAAAAATAGTAGAAAAAGAAAAATAAGAAAAAGAAAAAAAATAAGAACATGTTGAAGAAAAAGATGAAGAGAAAGAATGGTTTGAATAATTTGAAGATGAAGAAGAATAAAATGAATAAGTATAAGAAAAAGAATGTAACAATCATTATGAAGAAGAATAAGAATAATAATAATATTAATAATAATAAGAAGACAAGGAACAAGGAAATGAAGAAGAAAAAGAAGTTAAAGAAAAAGAAAAACAAGAATAGTAAAAATATTAGCTGAAAAAATAATAAGATCTTGAAGAAGAAGGAAATGAAGATGAACAAGAAAAAGAAGAAGATTAAGATGGAAAAGAAGATGAAGAAAATGAAAAAGAAGAGGAAGAATATTAAGAAGAAAATGAACAACAACAATAACAACAAGAACAATATGATGTACAAAAATAAAAAGAATAAATAATAATGATAATAGGAATTAGAAGAAAACAAATAAAAAAAGAACTAGAAAAAGAAGAAATAGAAGAAGAAAAAAGTAGTAGTAGTAGGTGTAAATGTAGTTGTAGTAGTATAAGAAGAAAAAAAGTAGAAGAAAAAGAAGAAGAAGTAGTAGTATAAGAAGAAGAATAAGTAGCATAAGAAGAAGAAGAGCTAGAAATATTAGTACAAGAAGAACAAAATGAAAAATAAGAACAAGAAATGTAGTAGTATGTGTAAATGAAGAAGGTGGTGAAGAAAAAAAAGAAGAAAAAGTTGAATAATTAGAAGTTGGAGAAGAAGAATAAAAAGAATAAAAAAAATAAAAAGATGATCAAGAAGAAGAGAAAGAAACACAAAAAGAAGAAGAAGTAGAAGCGATAGAAGTCATTGGAAAAAATGGTAAAAAATATTAACAACAACAAGAAATAGAAAAACAAGTAGAAGAAAAAGTATAATAATAATAATAATAATAATAATAATAATAATAATAAGACAAATTAAAATAAAGATAAAAAAATAAAAAATAAGAACAAAAACAAAAATGAGAAGAATAACAAAAATAAAAAAAAAGTAGTAGAAAAAAATGATGACAAAGATCATGATGATAATAATGATGATTAAAAAGAATAAGAAGGATAAAATGAAGAAGTAGAAAATTAAAAACAAGAGGAAGGAGAATAAGATATAAAAAAGTATAAACAAATTATAAGAATAACAACAAGAAGAAAAAAAAGATGGAGAAGAAGAACATGAAGAAAAGAAGAATAATAACAAGAACAAAAATTGTCATGATGAATGTGTCTGTTTAATTTTATATAGCTGGCTGTAGTTTTCTGTGCAGTTTTAGCAGAATAAAAAGCTTCCAATATGCGCCTTAAGTGGAAAGAAAGCGGATGGTAGAGCTATGCTTGATCAATTATTTCGGTAAATTGTCATGATGAATGTTTCTGTTTAAGTGGTAATGCGTCTTTATAATCAGTTGTGTTAATGCATTAAAACTATAAGAGCCTTGTATGGTAAGGCATCGTTCTGTGTGTTAATGGGTGCATCTGTTTTTATGTCTTTCAGGAGTCTGTTGGGTGCGTCTGTCTGCAAGTGTCTGTAACGAATTGGTAAGAGTCTGTATGTCTTACGGGAATACGGGATTAGATGGTAAGGAGTAGGTAAGTTCAGGTCGAGAGAAGCTCATTGAATTGGGAAAGTTTATCTGGTCAAGCGGATGAATTGTAACTCGAAGAAGTTCTTAGAATTGGTAAGCTCGAAGAGCAAACAAAAGCACGCCGACAGTGGAAAAGCTTGAGTCATGGAAAAGTTTATTGAATTGGCAAGCGGGATGTATGCTCAAATGGTTCACGGAAGGTAGAGAACTTCCTCGCAAAAGCTGGTAAATCACTCATGGATAGAAGTTTCAGCAGACATAGGGCTTAAACTCCAAAAGCGTGAAGGCCCATTTTCTAGTATTAGTATTATTCTAAGTTTACCTATAGATAAGGTATTTAAATGGGTGTAAATGGGTTAAGGGTAGATGTAGCTTGTAAAAAGGGTATTCCTCCGTCAAAAGAGATGGCTAGTTTAATAATAAAAATAACTTTAAAAAAAATAACAAGAACAAAAATAAAAAAAAATAAGAAGATGATAATGGTGAATATTATTATTATTTTTAAGATAAAGATAAATAAGTAGTAATATGAAATGAAGAAGAAAAATGAGAAAAAGGAGAAGAATACATAGAGTTAGAAAAAAACAAGAAACATGCAAGAAAAAAAAATAAGCAAAAAAAAGAAGAAATTTATGAAGTAGAAGAAAAATAATAAGAGAAGAAAAAAAATAATAAGAAAAAGAAGAATAGTATGAAGAATATAAAGAAGAAGTAATAGTAGATGAAGGATAAATAAAATAAGAGGAAGAAAATGAACAGTATTTAGAATAAGAAGAAAAAGAAAAATACAAATGAGAACAACATGAACAAGATGATGATGATGATGATGATGATGATGAGGGACACTAAAAAATGTAAAAGAAGAAGAAGGCTATGAAGAAATAGAAGAAGAAGATGATGATGATGATGAAAAAGAAGAAGAAGAAGAAGAAGAAGAAGAAGAAGAAGAATGATAAGGGGAAGGAGATGAAGAAGGAGATGAGAAAAGAGATGAAAAATGCGAAGTATAAGAAGAATGAGAAGTGGAAATCAAGTAATGAGAAAAATAAAAATCACATGAAAAATTAAGAATAAAAATAAGAAGAAAAGAATAAAATGAAGAAGTATAAGAAAAATAATAAGAGAAGAAGAAAAATAAGAAGAAGAATAAAAATAAAAATAAAAATATGAAAAAGAAAAAGAAGAGGAAGAAAGGTATGAATAGTAAAAAAAGAAGAGAGAGAAAATAAAGAAAATTAACTATAATAAGAAAATTAAACATGATAATAAACAGATGTACAATAAGAAGATGATGATAATGAGGAATAAGAAAAAGAAGAACATGGATGTAATAAAAAATAATAAGAAGAAAAATAAGAATAAAAAGAAGTATGAGAAAATTATAGGTCAAAAAAAAAGAACATGAAAAAGAATAATAATAATAATTGAAGAAGAACCACAAAATGAAGATGATGATGAAAAATAGATGAATAATATTAAGAAGTAGAAGAAGAAGAAGAATAATAATAATAATAATAATAATAATAATAATAATAATATTAATAATAAAGAGAAGAACAAGAACAACACGAACAACATGATGTACAAGAATTAGAAAAAGAAACAAAAAAGAAAAAGAAAAATAAGAAGAAAAAAAAATAAGAAGAAGAAGAACAAGAATAATAAAAAGAAGAATAATAATAATAATAACAAGAAAAAGAATAAGAATAAGAAAAAAAAAGAATAAGATAAAAATATAAAGATGAAGAAATCAAAGAAGAAGAATATAGTGATGGAGATGAAAAATTATAAGAAGAAGAAGAAGTTGAACAAAAAGAAGAAGAAGATGAACTAGAATAACAAGAACTAAAAGAACAAGTATTAATAGAAGAATAAGAAATGTAATTGTAGAAGAAAATGATATAGGTGAGGAAAAAGAAGAAGAAAAATATATATATAAGAACAAGAAGCATAAGTATAAGTAGAAGAAGAAGAAAAAATAGAAAAAAATACAAAGAAGAAGCAATAGAAGATGTTGAAGAAAAAGACAAAAATAAAAAAAAATATGAACAACAAAAAAACAACAAGAAATAAAATAACATGTAGAAGAATAAATAATAATCAAATGAAGAAGTCAAAAAAATTAAAAAGAGTTGAACAAGAATATAAATAAAAATGAGAAGGATAAGAAAAAGAAAATAAGAAAAAGTAGAAAAAATAAAAAGTTGAAGATGTTGATGATTAGAAAGAAGAATAAGAATGAGAACAAAAAGAAGCATAAAAGGAAAAACAAGAGCATCATCATCTTTTAAATCATCATCATCATCTTTTTAATAATCATCATCACCACCATAATATTCTTCTACTACTTTTTCTTTTTCTACTACTACAACTTTTTCTTCTACTTATCATTTTTCTTTATTTTCTATTTCTTCTTCACCTTCGTTTGGTTCTTTTAGTTACCTTCTTGTTTTTCATCATCATCATCATCACCTTATTCTTATACACCTTCATATTTATTTTATTTCTCTCATTCTTCATCTTTTTCTTATTCCTCATCATCATCATATTTATCATCTTCTTATCCTTCATTATATTTTTTTATTTTATTTTATTTTATCTTTTTATTATTCTTATTCTTCATATTTTTTTTCCTTCTTATTGATGGTCTTTTTCTCTTCCTCTATCTATTCGTCCTTCTTCTACCTCTATTTCATTTTCTTTGCCTTCCTTTTTGCTTTTCTTCTTATACACTTTTTATACTTGTTTTCTTTCTTCTACTTCTTCTTTTGACTATCATATTCAACTTGTTTTATTACTTCTTTTCTACTTCATTTACATCATTATCATTATTATCTTCTTCTACTTTTATTTCGTTTATTTCTTCTTTCTCTTCATATTCTTGATCTTTTTTTTACATTTTCTTTTCTTGATCTTAATGTTTGTTTAATTCGTTTCCTTTTTATTTTTATACTACTACTAAAACTACTAATACTATTACTACTAGTACTACTACTATTAATACCTCATATTCTATTTATTCATCATCTTTTTTTTCATTTTCTTATCTTTTTTCTTCTTCATAAACTATTTCATCATTATCATCATCATATTCTTTATCATTTTCATTTTATTTTTTTTCTCTTCTTCTTCTGTTTCATCATCATCATCATCCTCATCATCATCCTCATCATCATAATCATCATCATCATCAACATCAGCATCTTCTTGATCAACAACAACATCATCATCATCATAATCTTCTCTTTTTTTTTATTTTTTTGCATCTTCTTCATCTTCTTCTGCATCATCATCACCAACATCATCATCATCATCATCATCATCATTATTATTATTTTAATCTTCTTCTTCTTATTCATCATCACCATTATCATCTACTTCTACCATTGCTTATTCAACATTATCAATTTCATCTATATCTACTTGAACTTCTTTTTATTTATTTTTTCTTCATATTCATCATCATCATCAACACCTTTTTATTTTTATTTTTCTTTTATTCTTCTATTTCATTATATTCTTCTTCATCTTGTTCTTTTTCATCATATTTTTTTTCTTATTCATCATCATTATTAGCATCACAATCTTTTTCTTCATCTTATTAAACAACAACATCATCATATTCTTCTTCTTCTTCATGATTATCATCATCACCATTTTCTTTTTTATTTTCTTGTTTATTTTTTTCTTATTCTTTTGTATTATCTTCTTCTTTGATTTCTTTTTTCTTCTTCTTCTTTGTTTTCTTCTACTATGTCTACTTCCTCAACTTCTTTGAATTCTTTTTCTTTGTCTTTTTCTTCTTGTTCTTCTTGTTCTTCTTTATTTTCATTTTTTTCTTTCTATCATTCAAGTACTTCTTATGATTTTCCTTTTTCTACTTCTATCTTATTCTTATACTTTCTATTGTTTTTGTTTTTATTCTTCTTCCAATCACAAACATTCTTCTTCATCATATTTTTCTTTTTCATATTCTTCTTCTTCTTAATCTTTTCATCTTTTCATATTTCATCCTCTTTAGTTTTTTCTTCTTCTTCATCTTTTTTTTTCATATATTTCTTCTTCATCAATATCAACATTTTCTTCTTCTTCATCAATATCAACTTCTTCTTCTTCATTTTCTTTTTTTTTCATTTATTTGATAATTTTCTTTTTTTTCTACTTTTTTTCTTATTATTCTTCTACATCTTATTAATTCTCTTTCAATAGTCTTTGTTCTTCTTCTTGCTATTTTTCAACAGCATCATCTTCATCATCTTTATACTATTATTCAACAGCATCTTTTAGTTCTTCTACATTTTCATCTTTGTCATTTTCTCTTCTTCTTCTTTTTTTTTGTTCTTTTTTTTCTTATTTTCATCATCATCAGCATCATCATTTTTTCTTCATCTTATTGCTTTTCTTCATCTTCATCTTCTTCTTTTTCATCATCTCAATCTTTTTTCTTCTTATTCTTTTTATTCTACTTCATTATCATCAACATTATCTTTTTTTATTCTATTACTTTTTGTTTTCTTTATCTATCATTTTCTTATTCTTCCTATTATTCTTCTTCTACTTCTTTTTTTGCAATCATTTTTTTATTTGTACTCTTCTTTACTTTCTTTTTCTTATTCATCATTATCTTCTTATTGCTAATCTTTCTTTTTCTTCTTTGGCTTTTTTCTTCTTCCTTTTATTAATATTCATCTCCTCATCCTCGTTAATTTGCTACTACTACTACTACTTCTTCTTCTTCTTCTTTTGCTTCTTTTTCTACTTCTTCTTAATTATCAATATCATTTATTAACTTCATCTTTTACTACTTCTTTTTTTTATTCTTCTTGTTCTATTTATTCTTCTTGTTAATGATCATCATCTTCCTTTTCTACCTCTTCTTTTACTTATTCTTTATCTTCATCTTTATCTTCTCGACCTTATTTTTCATTTATGTTTTCTTTATCTTTATAATTCTCATTTTCTTCTTGTTTTTCTTATTATTTTTTTTTTCTTCTTTTTCTGCTTGTTGTTATTATTATTATTATTATTATTATTCTTCTTCTTATTCTTATTATTTATCATCATCTTCTTTTTATGTCTTGTAAATTTTTTTTTCTTCTCCTTCTCCTTTTACTTCTTCTTCTTCTACTTCTTCTTTGTTTTATTTTTCTTCTTTTTCTTTGTAATCATCATATTATTATTCTTCTTCTACTTTTTCTTCTACTTCTTCTCTTCTTCTATTATTGCATCATCTTGATTATCTTTTTCTTTTTATTCTTCTTAAGTTTTTTGCTTTTCTTCTTCTTTTTCTTCTTTCTTCTTCTTCTTATTCTTATTCTATTAAGATTTCTACTACTACTACTACTACTACTACTATTTCTTCTTCTTCTTCTTCTACTTCTTCATCTGCATCCTTTTCTTTTTCTATTTCTTTTTAATCTTTGTTTTTTTTCTTCTACTTCATCATCATTATCATCATTATCTTAATTTTCTTTTTCTTCATATTCATTTTTCTTTTTTTTATTCTTATTCTCTACCTTTTTACTTCTCCTTCATCATTATCATGTCTTGATGAGGGTAATAATACTGATAATTAGTTGATATAATCTCAAGATATATTATGTAAAAATCTCTCATCTAGTATACCTTTATATGTATATGAATCACATATGTAATAAAGCAGACATATGAATAGATATCAATCCCATATTGATTGTATTGATGGTTCATTAAATCAAAAATGAACTAATAAGTATATTAGTTGACAATAAATGTACTTTTCCTTCTAAAATATACTCAGACTTTAGGGTTGGTTAACATATTTATCCATAATAAAGTTTTTAAGTATTTGATCTATATTATGTTTAGTTTTTGAATAAAGGGTTGATCATTATGGAAATGCTCATGTTTCCTCTTGGCATTCAAGGTGGCTAAACATCTTCTATTAGACTATTACTACCAAGGATGATCACTTCATAGTTTTCCAATTGATATTTTAACACTAAAGGAACACATCATTTATTGTAAGGGTCATTTGTATATGTATTTTTTAGGTAATATGTCAACTACCCCAGATTATTATTTTGTAAATGTACTTTTATTCTTAAACCTTTAATTTTCTAGAGAATGCAAGATAATGTGTGCTAATTATATTTATGCTTTTAGTTTTATAAGCATCATACTCATGACAATTATATATATTCCATAAATATCACCTATGAACGTCATATAAGCACGAATGATTCACAATGATATCACCTCATATGAGTCTCTCCCACTTGTATGTGTCCTATGAGAAACATATCACCATCTTGCACAACATACATATGATTTTTATATTATGGTAAAACTTCTATGCAAGAAGTTCTACTTACCCTAGAGGTATTAAATAGGGCTTGCTAGGCTAGGATGGCCCATTTTTTCAAGGTACGCCCATGCCAACATGCCATGCCAGACATGGAATGGTAAAATTCCTATGCCATGCCAGGCATGGTATGGTGGCTCAGTCTTCCTATGTAGCACAATGCTCATGACATGTTCGTGCTACATGGCCATGTTGGACCAATGGGACTGAGGAATCTTTCACATGCTATGAAAGAATCTCGTAACCCCATTACAAAAGGGAAAGTGGCAAATGGGATTGGAGATTCTAATTTCTATCGCATGCTACAAAAGAATACTGTCGACCACGTAGCTGGTTTTTTAAAATAATTTTACTGTCCCATGATGAGGCGGTCAAATTTTTTACCCCGCCCCATTTTGGGGGACAAGGTCAGGGTATAAATGTTTAAAAAAAATTTAGACTCAAATCATGCCTATCTCATCGTGCTTGATGGAACACCCAACAGGTGGTCACTCGGGCCTATTTACCCTGTCACTAAGCCAGGCACATGGGTCTTGCTTAGGCTAGCACTAGGCATGGCTCATTATAACCTAGCATAGTATGAATCGTGCCATGGGGTGGCCTAGCCTATCATGAGGCACTATTTTGGTCCATACCATGCTGTGCTAGGCATTATTAAATTGGGCTAGGCTGTGGACCATGCTTGGGCTACCCAACCCATTTGACACCTCTAACTTAGACACCATATTATTTGAATATTAGATCTTTTAGATAGTACATAATAAATTAGTTTTTAATATTTTTATTCTTTCAGCTTTATGAGCACTTTACTCATAATAATTATTATACCTTAACTTTGGGTTTTTAAATATTAGTTTAAGTCATATGTTAAAATTAGAAGGGCTATCACTTGCTTTTTAATAAAGCTTATGCATGCATGTTATGAAATATGACTTACCTATCACCAACTACTATGACCAACATGTACAACTGACGTATTTATCAAAACCCTAATTTTTAGTCCAAAATTGCATCAATATCCATCAACATCGAAACACCACATAAAAACAAACATTAACTAATAAAATTAATAATTCATCAAAACAAAATTTCATTTCAAATACTAGAATTCTATTTATTGGAAATTTGGGTAGATATCATGTAAAATTTATAAAGAGGCTTCTCATAGATTTTTGTCTTCCAAATGAATACCCACATGACTTTCTAAGTATAAAACCTTAATTCTAAAAAAGATTTGTTTGTTTGCCATGGATAACCCCTTAATTGGAGTTGAATTTGCATCTCCTAGGGTTCTTGGCTTGATCAGCATGTTCCCTTTCTAAGTATAATAAGTTTTGCTTTTATATTCTAGGGATCAATGTGATACTTCAAGCTGAAAGTCATGACACAAAGCCGAAGTTGTGACTTTAACATCTATTTGATTCTTTTCTAGAAAATAAATATAATGGCACTAGGAATAGCCATGATGAATGATTCTCTCTTTATAACATAATGTCATGGTATCAAGAATGACCATGACTTATCTTTTTTGAATTTATAAAAAAAAATATCATGGCTTTGAGATCATCATGTTTGAGATTAAATTCTCTATAACACAAATTATTGATATTGGGAATTGCCATGACTTTGGTATTATCTTTATAATCAAATTAATATGCCTCATAGATTACCACAGTTGAAGTAAAAACTATGTATAACATAGAGTCATGATATTCTAGTTGACCATGACTTTGGTATATTCACTTTGTAGCACAAAATTGTAGAATTGGAAAAAGTTATGACCTGGGTAATTACTATTTTGTACAAAATTTCATGATAGAAAATGGTGTCGCTACTCACATTTCTTGATGTTTTGTCTCTATTTTGATAAAGTCACAATTCTATAATATGTCACAACAACTTGTACTATAGGGATACTTAGTTTCCATGTTATAAAAATAATATCGCAGCCATAAAAAAGTTAGGTTTTTTTGCATTTATGACTTAAAGACAATGTCATGACTATGATGAATGTGTTATATTGTAAAATGATTATATCAACTTGGTGATAGAGGCATGACATATAAAGAATGCAATGAAGTTTAGATAGAGTTATCACAAATAAAGGATGTCATAACTACTTAAAACTAATATTGAAGGTATGCATAAATCATGCCAAGAAAAATTATATTGACTCTTCATCACTTTTCTCCCCTACAAGACATTTCTCCATCGAGTCAACTAATATCACCAAATTTTTTTATGATTTCACTAATAATCATCAAATCTTTTCAAAATATATATTTAGTAAAATCATTTAGAAAAATTTTAAAAAACATGCAAACACATGTATATTTACTTCTAAAATCACACAAATTATTTTGTATATGGAGTACCAAACAAACATCCACACTAAAATTATTGTTCGTCCCCAAGAAAATGAGTCTCCTTTCAATCATCAACACCAAGAGGAAAATACATGTATGATCACCATGACTAGTTTTGAGAGTTGTGGGGGTCTTTTGTTTTGGAAATAAGTTTATGAGTTTTGGGATTTGATAGAAAGTATATGGGTTTTGTTATGAGTATCTATTCATCAAACAAAGAAAGAAAATTATCCTTGAGTTGTCTCACAAGCATCACTAATTTAATGTCCAAAGACAAACTTTCTTTATGATCACCATAGAGAACTTCATTTTTGCTGCCTATTCATTTACCTCTTCAAAGTTATATAACTCAGATCCTCCTGAAGATGAATTTAAAGAAGGTAGTGACTTCATAGTTTTCTTCATCTTCATCTTTATTTTTTTTTATTTTTTTCAAGCCATTTTTTAGATTCTTCATTGTTATGTACTTCTTCTTTGGGCCAACACTTTTCTATAAACTCTTTTCATCTGAAATCTACTTTCTATCTCATTATGATTTTGTAAAGATTTATTTTTACTTGCTCTACACCCCCTTCTTGACATCAATTTATAGTTGTTCTATGGCTAAAAATAGTTGTGCCAAGATTAAATGAGCATATTAATCTTCCTCCATGTCAAGCATATGAAACCCCACTAGAGAAATGAACTTACCCTTTTTCACAAAAACATCTTCAATCACTCCAAATATAAATTTGATTTAATGATTGAACATTTTAAGTAAGAGAATAGTTAGAGTTATCTTATCAAGTCTTAACAATTGCACTATGGATAATGGTTTCAAGTTTAAATTTGATCCCAGCATATAGTATCTTCTACAAAATGAACTCCATAATTATGAATGGATTTTTAAAACTTCTTATATCTTTCAGCTTTCTTGGTAGCTAAATGATGAGACGATACTTCTTGGTCATTTTGTCATTCCATATATCTCCAACTTCTTTTTATTACTAATTATATCTTTTATGAACTTCATGTAATTTAGTATTTGGGCTAGCACTTTAGAAAATAGAATCTTACCTACAACTTTTAGAGATCATTTAGATACTTCTTGAATTTCTCATTATTGTGACTATGTTATGCTACCCAATTTTATTGATTAAATAGTGTCCCAAAAGCTTATTGAATAAGATATCTCATCAACAATAATCAATATGTATGAGTCGTAAAAATAATAAAAATGAATTTTGTCTAGATATTGATCACATAAGATTATATTAGCAAATCAACTAAATAATAATAATTAAATGCAATTCTAATAAGAAAGATAATTAGAGATATAGGTATGACACTTAGATCCTTGGCTTTATCCATGTAATTAATTTGATGCATGTTCAAATAGTTTAAATTATACTTGTTTTGGATATATAATGAAGCTTGTATATGCATACAAGATAATGATGGACCCCTCATAGTTGTCCCCTTAATACTTTACCAATAAGATAATAAATCATCTCTACTCAAGAATTACCAATAAGACACATCATTGTCCTTGATGACTAATTTGTATGTATATTCTTATTCATTAGTCTCATGTTGCATAAGGACCGAGAACTATTGTGATTTATAAGTATTTGTATATCTAGCTTTGCAAGCACCTTAACTACATGATTAATATATGTGTTTCCCAAGTTTAACCAGTTAGAACAATATGAGTAAAAGTAGGTCAAAGAACTATCAATACCTTATGAGTTACAATACACTCTCATATGTTTCATGTTTTATCTATTATCATCCTTTATAGTAATGATGTGACCCACACACTAAAAGCAAAACTCTTAAGAGAATATTCTATAAAATTTTTACTTCAATCTAGAACCAAATCTTTTTAGACATGCACAATAGATTGCTTGTAAAATCAATCATGTTTTTGGCTCCGGGAAGGCAATACTTGCAATGATTAATATAGCTAAATTTTGAGATATAGATTTGTCTCATACATCATGGCTAGAATGGATTCACTTCATTCCTACTAAATGCATGAGTGAGTCTCGTAGATTATATGTCATCGTATACCACAATACCATGTACAAATCCACCAGGAGTTAAATCCCTAATTTAAGTTCTATTTTATAATATAAATTAAATACATTTATTATTCATAAAAATATTCATATACCATATAAAAAAATTATACAAACTAGATCTCAATTTAGCCTAGCATTAGGGAGAGATTCATGAGGTACAAGAAAAAAATTCTCATGAATCTCAAGTTCCTACTGATAGCCCTCTTAAGCATCGGGATACAAACCATAATCCCATGGATATTTTAGTTGATTCTCTTGAATTACCTTGGGGGGGGGGTGTGTTGAAAGACACGCATCCCAACTCTAGGCTTTAATTAGTCTTACATCCCTTGCTTCTATATTTATTCTTTAAGGTGTTTAAAACTCACCTCTATGATTGTTTGTTATACTTTGACTTTGTGTTAGTACATGGAGAAGAAGATTAATCACTCTATGGGTTTTTTCTCTTTTTCTCTTTTTCTCGTTTATACTCTAGAATTTTAGTATTTCTCTAAGTAGAAAATCATCACTTTCAGATGATTTCATAACATTGATCTCGATCTCTTGAGCTTGAGCTTACAACCCTAGAAAGTGTTAGCATCTTTGGAATGCATCTTAATCTTTCTATATCACAAAGTCATGTTACTGATAATGTCAAGAACTTGCACATTTTATTTCTGTAAGACAAAATCATGATGTTGAGAATGGATGTGGCTTAGGCATTAGTTTCTCTTTTATATCCAAAGGCTCTAACAATAGGAATGACTAAGACACTAGGAATAATTTTTCTTGGGTATCATATGACAGTGAAATTAAAAATGACCATGACATTGCCTTAGTCTTTCTTTTGCATAAAATGGTTGGGGTGCTTAGGAATGACCACAATGTTGAGAATTGTCTTTCTTATATATAACATGGCCACATGATGAAAATGGAGATGACTTTCCCTTAACCTTTCTTGCATATAACATGCCCGCAACACTAAGAAAGTTTATGGTCTCTGGGTATTTAGTTCATACATGATAATCATAACTTTGCCTTCTCTTGAAGACAAGAGCCAAATAATTGGGGAGTTGTCATTCTCAAGTAAATTCCTTGTATACATTTTTTGTCTAAAAGTCATGATACTAAATAATTATTGTAGCTTTGGCCTAAATAGTTTTGTTTTTGTATTTTTCTCTAACTCAAAAGTCATCACTTTGGAAAAAGGTTGTGACTCTAACATGAGAATAGAAAGTCCTAGTAAATATAAAGTTGTGGTCCTATAAGGTGACAATTACTTTTAGCACTAAAGTGATGCGTAGTTAATATGACATAAAATTAATATCATGACCATTTAATTATTATGAGATAAGTATAACTATACTCCATTAGAATATCATGGCCATAAAAAATGTGTTACATAGTTGAAGAATAATGCTAATGAAGAGGTAGAGTTATGACACAAAGATTATTATGACTAATTAAGTAGAATTTTATCTAAGAATGAATGCTGAAAATTTTCGATAAACTATAAATTACAATATCACCAAATACCTTTGAACATACAAATTTCATGATTATTTATCAAAATCGATCAAAATTCCAAAGTCATGAAATTAATCAAATTATATCTCTTTCCCAAAGTTACACATCATCTAATTGCAATAAATATACTCAAGAATATTTGATAATTGAATATCAGACAAATTTTCACACTAAAACTATCACTCATCCTTGAGCAATGACTTCTTCCTCATAAAAATAAAATTCTTCAATATCATCTTACAAATTCATCACAATTGAATACCATATCAAAATATGGAAATAAATAAAAAGTATAAATCAATGTGTTGAGAGAAGTCGACAATAAGATTTTTCTTTGGATCATACTTTTTAAAGGTAAAATCTAACCTATAATGCTCGAATAGTGCCATAGAAGTGTACAGTGTTTTCGAATCTCCAAATTTGTGTAGATTCTCAGTCTAATATCTTCACCATAATGTAACACAATATGTCTTATCTTGACCCAATTGAATTTATTACACTCTCAAAAAAATCCATTGTAAAATCTAAGGCCTTTCGATTTACAATAAATTTTCTCAATTCATCTATCCACTAGTTCTCCTGATATTACATGTCATTTCCATTCGTTTCATTTCATTTCATCATCATTTTTTTTTAATTTTCTATGATAACTTCATCCAATTTTCTAAACAATTCAACACTACCAATCAATCCTAGATCTACTCACTTCATTAATTCTTCCAAGAGTTTGTAGATCTTGTATTCAAACTTTTCTTAGTTTGTGATACAGAATATTTCTTTTTGTTTGAGATATAATTTTTACATTGCATCTCATTTTCCAGCTTTTTATACTACTGCTGTGCATAGGGATTGAACCTTGTTTTTTATCTCTTTCTTATTTTTTTTCACCATCCTGCAATGCATTTTTCAAAAGACAAACATACCTCAATGTATAGCTTTTGAATTTTCAAGGTGGGTTTACTCATCTTCTCATCTTTCGCCCTTTCTTTCCCAAACTTATATGTCAACTCTAGTGAATGATTATATATTTTTCCCAAATTTTTGTTGATTCTTCCACTTCAAAAATTATTTTCTTTTCTTTTCTATCTCTTTCAATTCTCTTTTTAATACTTGACAATGTTAGGGGGTTCATGGACACTTTACATAATTATGTTCATCTATGGGGATTCCCTTAGCTAGACATAATAAATCAATTAGGGAAGAGGGTTAGTTGGCCAAAGAATTAACCATCTAGGAAACCAAGAATTAAATTTTCAAGAATCATCCTAATATCAAAACTATAACTAACAAGGATGACATATTATAAGATAACCATCTCATTAATGATCATCAAGACATGGAGTGTTGATAATAAAAATGAGTATATGGAACACAATCAAACTTTACTCACCTTTGTGAGACCTTCAAACATGAAATATCTATTTGAACTATTTGATGTCACCCTTCATATGATATTTTCATCTATCAATTGACTGGTAATTCTTAGAAAATTGAGTCGTCTGCAGAGAGATTTAAAAGACATACTATTCTAGGCTCCTAGGAATCCAAGAAACATATTTATTTCCCCCTATCAAAGCACACCCGAATATCTCTCACATAGCATGTTTTCCTTATAACTATCATCCAAATTGGGATCGAATTATTTCATAATGGAAGCATCGCTATATTCTTTATTGATGCAAAGAAATATCTAATTCCTCTTCTTTATGATGTCCCTAAAAGGATAATTGAGTTCATTGAATCCTATATCTAAAAAAACATTTCTTTGTAAGAACTAAGTCCATCCATCACTATTCCTGTTCTATAACAAAAATCACCATGGGTGCCATAACTTGGTATGGAATTTACATGGCACTAAGTTCTGCCAATTTTCTTACTTTTTGCGGCTCATTTCTCTGGCAATTTTCATCGATGATCAAATTTTTTCCATCATCAAATCAATGAGATTAATGGATTTAAAATTTAATTTTTGTGGTATTGGAAGAGAAATAGAATTTTATTGAAGGAATTCTAGGGTTATTTATTTATTCATTGTCATGGCCTCATTAATGGTCACAACTTTGTGGGCATACTTTTCTTTCTTAAATAAATTGTCATGTTATTATACCAAGCTATTAATTCAAAGTAGAGGTGTCAAGTGGGCCGGGCAGCCTCAGCCCAACACGAGGGACAACATGACTAAGTTGTTTTTGACGTGGCATGGCACGGTCGAGAACCATGCATGGGCCCGTGCTATGCCATGATGGGCTAGGGTGTGTCCGACACCATGTTGAGCCACGCACGACCTGGCTGCCTGGCTCGAAGGTAAGGTCCAGCAGCAAGACTCATCACCATACCCTAGAGCTCAGGCTGAGTACTGGGTTATGGGTGTTGGGCTCCAATGACACGTGATCCATCGCCCATTGGGCTCAGTTCGGCTCATGCCTTGAGGTTGGGCTTGGTTCTCACCCAATTTCAGATCCTTCTAGGATCGTCGAGCTGAACTGACCTAATGATAAAAAAATTATGCCGAGAAACATCTAGTTATTGGATGCACACCCAACTGCCAGGGTCGAAAATATGATGAATGTCGTGATTCTGCTCCTAAATAATTCATAATAATTAAAAAATATTAAAAAAATATGATTTAAAAATAATTTTGTATTATCTATATATATCTCTCCCTCACTTCTCAATCTCCCACCTTAAATTCTATCTCTTTTTCTCTAATCTTAATTCTTAAATCTCTAATATTTAACTCTATCTCTAAAGTTGACCCTCTCTCAATATCATTTAGCCATTTGGCTTTTGGGACTCAAGTGTGGACTGTGCTTTGGACATTGGATTCAGATATTAGACATCTGCTTCAGCAAGTGGGAATTAGTAATCCATAAATGGTCAAATGCCAAATGGGTATTAGAATAGATTTAATAAACCAATAAAAATTTAAAATATAGTGAATTTAATGATGAGGATGAGATTAAGATTGACGTAAATATAGATAATTTTAATATTGATAATAAAAATACTATGCAATTACCTTAGGTTGGGGCCCCTAAAATCTTGTTTTCTTTCATAGTCTTGACCCAAATATCTAAAAAATAAAAAATTAGAAGAAAATCTATAGTTTGGACTCACTTTAATACTATACAAAATAAAAATATTAGGGGTGCCGATGAAGAATTAACACAATACAAATATTGTAAGAAAATATTAACCTATAATAGTGCATGTGGGACTGAGAACTTTAAAGAACCATCCCAAACAATCCACTAAAAAACATGGTGCATTTCACCAAGCCAACCCCAACTGAATGGTAGGGTTTTTGTGGTTGGATCTATTCAGCCTATATGTTGACCGCCTTCATAAACTACAACGAGTTAGTGAGGGGAGGCATGTCCAAGTTGATCTCCACAATTGGTCTTATGATTAGATTTTCACATGATCCAAGGATAGTCAGTTTCATGTAGACCTATTTTAAGCCTGCATATCGTAAGATTCCTAAGTCCGAATGTACGAACAATATACTACAGTATTATAACCTAGACAAACAAATAATAACTAATTAATTTAGGGAATATAGTATCATAGTATTTGTGACATCCGATATCTAGACTAGTCATGATGATGTATCTTTTGTATACCTAAATGCCCACTATATAAATTCTAAATGAACACTAAATAGAAAGATATTAAGATTTTCAGAGATTCTTCATCTTCATGATGATCTGGCCATATATGAGTGAATGATGAGAATCTTTAGAAAATATAATATTTGAAATAAAATATATAGTATCATATTCAATAATGCATCTAATAATGGTATAGCCATTAATATATTTGATAGTACCATTAGAGATGAGCCATTCAGAAGGATTTTTATGTTAAATACATGTGTCACTCATTAACAACATAGTATAAGTGGGGATGAAGGTTGTTTCATCCACTTAAAAAAATATGTAACTCACTAAAATATATTCGGATGCTTAATGGATAATAAGAGTTTGGTAGTATCTATTTGTCTAAAAGTCTAAAGAAGAAATTCCAAATAGATGTGATACCATTAGAATTACACATACATGATGTTGGATTCATGTGTTGGATACAAGCACGTGATATCTGACTACATCAATAGTAAGAATGAAAAAAAATTTATTGATGATACTGATTAGGATTCAAGAATTTCATTTAAGATATTCCGAAAGATTTTTTATGAAATAATGAACATGTGTTCGTTAGTTTATACTCACATGACTTGCATTGCACTCAGGTGCATATGCAACATTAGTAGCATAATTAGAAAGTTGAGATGATACAATAATTAATGACATGGCTCTTGAGACGGAAACCAAGTACTTAAAGTACTGGTCCATTATTCATTCTCTATATTGTCTAGATGCCTACACGAACCCTATGATTAAGGTAGAAGGGGTAGAGAATATTTTGGCATATATATATCCTTTTGCATGAACCAGAAATACCAACTTGAAGGGTTCATTCATGAGAAGTTGACTAAGTTATTTATATAATACAAGGTATGGTGGTAGTAGGAGCCAAGCTCCAAATATGAATATAGATACCTTATTCGGATGTGATGCCTTCTCCATTCAGTTAGCAAGAAAAAAAAGATGGGATGGACCATTGAATAAGAGCGAGCTATCTCGGTACTTAGATATTGATTACTTTGCTCATTCCTATTACATAACGATAACAAGAATCTTGATATTTTACAATGGTAAAAAACACGAGTCCACCTACATCATACTGTCTAAGATGGATTGAGATCTACTAACTTCTCTTGTGTCGAGCATAGTATCAAAGTCTATTTTTCCTATTATAATCAGTGTGATTTCGGATAAAAGATTAAGAGTGTGACTAGATATTTTTGAAGTACTATCATGCATGAAGAATTAGGAAGATTCGAGGTTGGGCATCCATGATTGAGATCATGCTAGAACAAGAGAGGAGTAGTTACTGGAAGATAATGACTCTTGGAACTTTGAAAAGGTTGAGCCCACCACTAATGATGTCATCAGATACTTACGCAATGATGATCAATTACATACTCATATGAGTTAGCATTTAATTTGAATCATTGAGGTAGTTGATCTTGCTACATTATTATTATAATGTTTGTGATTAATGATGCTTACATTTTATTTTATGTTATTGTTATGATTTGTAAGTTATGCTTATGCCTTTGTGTTGTTTTATTTATTTTTGGATTGAATGATGAATGAATAATTGATATGTTTTTTTGATATTTTTTGTGATTTATTATTTATGTTAACTTAATAAATTATATAATTTGATATCATACTCACAATCAAAACTCATAAATGTTAAATTAAAATATGAAATTTGTAAAAAAAAATTAAATAATTAATTCATAAATTCTGATATCGAGACTGAGTTGATGAGTCGAGTCACGAGTGCGATCATGTGAGTTAGTCTTAGACTTGAACTTGAAGTTCTAGCCACCTAGGATAGTAGGACCTAACTATGCTAGGTCCTAGCCTATGTCACTTAGCTAGAAAATAGGGTTCGAAATTGTATGGCCGAGTATGTCCTAGCATGACCCAGCCCAAATCCAGCTAGATTTGGGCTGGCGGGTTGTGCCAGCCCAACCAAATTTGAGTCGCAGCATGATGCCCGTACCATGCCATGCTAGGTATGACACGGTGGCCAGATTGGGGCACCTAAAACCGGTCCATGCCAATATGACATGGCCCATTTGACCTATCTACTTCAAAGTCATAGTGCTAGGTCATGGTCATGGTATTTCCATTAGATTTCTAATGATACTTATATTTTATAAGTTGTGGCACAAGGCATAACTTTGTAATTAAGTTTCTGATGGGCATTGTCTTTCTTTCATACTAAATTCATGGTGCTATAAAATGGTGACAACTTTGTCATTAAACTTCTGGTGGGAATTCTCTTTTTGTAACATAGAAATCATATCATTGAAACATGGTCACTTCTTTGGGCTTAAAGAATTAGAAATCATAGTTGGTATCTATATGTGATTCTTTTGTGTAAAGAATTTTATGTGTAACTATGTAAATATAATGTTTATTTTACAAAAATGACACTTCATTAAGCAAGCAAAAAAAAAAACTCTTGGACTGCAACCCAAGCATATTTGACATTTATGGCTAGACCATCAATACTTCCTTTGTCAGAAATCTCTCCTATTGAAGTTTATTTCTCTATATATTATTTGATCTCTTTCCTTCTTATACTTTCTATATTAGTCATTGATCCTGGAAAAGTAATTATTTTGATGTCATCATCTACAAGGATAACTGGGATGGAGCACCTCTTCCCCTTCTTTTTGGGTCACCTAGTTGGGTCACCATGTAGTGCACGACCCAACATGGAAGTTTTCTTGTGCCCTACATGGCATGATTTCTAGTCTGCCTGACTCAGCATGGCATGATTTCTAGTCTGCCTGACTCAGCATGGCATGATCAGCATGATTCTAAATAGACTCATGCCTATCATGTAGGGTCATCTTGGGTCATGCTAGATCATGCCGGTCTTTTGATCACCACCACCACCACAAGCACTATCCATCAGCCATTGCTGCCGCTACCACGCACTGATTACCAATTACCATAGAAATATAAAAATAAAAATAAAAAATAAAAAAATAAAGAAAAAATATAATTATGTCTATAACACACATCAGACATAACATCAATGAAGCATATGGCTAAAAATATATAAATATAAACTATAACAATAACTATAAGTGCAGTCAAAAATGAAATATAATATCTATTTTAAACCAAGGTCCAAAAGATAGATATTAAATAAAAATGATAAACAAAAATTAACAATAATATCAAAAAATATAATCATAAATCATAATCATAGAATCGAATATAATTTATATCATATAAAAATGACAATCATAAAATAAAAATAACATCAATAAAAAACAAGCAAACCATAATGCTAATCGGTATATATATACAAATAGTTATTATGATGTAAATATTTGGTGGTATCGCTAGTGGTGATCTCAATATCTTCCAAATTCCATGAGTCATCTTCCAATAACTCTTGTGATTCCACTCTTTTCTAAATGCCTAATCTAAAATCTTTCAAGTACTTCATGTATGCAAGTGCCTCAATGATATATGGCTTCAATCGTGATCTCCTATTTGAAAAGGCATTGGCTGTAATAAAAAAAAGTATACTTTGATGCTATGCTAGACACCATAAAAGTCAGTAGATCTCATAACATCTTAGATACCATAATATATAGGTGGATTCATATAATTTTCATCATAATAAAATATTAAGATTTTTATTATTATTATGTGATATGATTGAGTAGTAATTGGTATCTAAGTACCAAGATAATTCATTTCTATTTGATAGACTACCCCATCATATCCTCCTTGCTAACTAAATGAAAAGGTAATTTTTTCCAAATATGGTATCCAAGTCCATATTTGGAGCATAACTACAACTATTACCATACTTAGTGTCATAATATGTAAACGAGTCAGTCAATTTTTCATGAATAAATTCTTCAAGTTGGTGGCCTTGGTTTATGCACATGGATAAAGCCAAAATATTTTCTTCTGCTTCCGCCTTAACCTTAGGATCCATGCAGGCAACCATGTAATAAAAAGATGAAATGGTATACTAATACTTTAAATACTTGGTTTTTAACTCAATGGTCATGACATAAAATGAAATGTTACCTTTTTACTTGTGAAAAATACTACTTATGTTACATATATGCCTGAGTGCAATGCAAGTGGTGGAAGTATACATAGATGAATATATGTGCATCATGTCATAAAAAAAATTTAGGAAGCTTATAAAATAAATTAATATATTTTAGTTAGAGACATCAATAATAAATATGTAAATATTACTATTGACATAGTCAGATATCTTGTATTCATATCCAACACATGATTGCAACATTAGGTAAGTGTGATTCCAATGGTATCTCATATCCATTTGGAGTTTCATCTTCTTTAGACTCACATACAAATTGAGACTACCAACTTCTATTGTTTGATAGGTATCCTAAGATAATTTAGTAACTTTTTTATTTTTTTTAATGTGGCAAAAAAACATTCATTCCTAATTGTATTATCATATTAATAATATGACACATGCACCTAATGTAAAAAATCTAACTTAATGGCCAATATCTGATGGTCTAAACAAATATACTAATAGTGACCCTATTATTAGATGTATTATTAAATGTTACAATAAATATTTTATTATAAATATAATAATCTCTTAAGATCCCCATAATGTACTCATATATGGTAGGACCATCATGAGGATGGAAAATATTAGGATATCCTAAATTTTTGTATAAGTTTTCATGTATAATCTACATAATGGGCAATGAGACATGCAAATAATACATCATCATGACTAATCCAAATATTAGATACCATGGATACCACTTCACTATATTTTCTAAATTCATTAATTATTAATTATTTTACTAAATTATAATATTTATTTATATTGTTCCTACATGTGGACCTAGTAATCATAAGATAAGTAGGCTAAAAGTATGTCAGCATGATACTAATTATACTAGGATCCTCCAAAAATCTAATTGGAAGACCCATAATCATAATCAATTTGGTCATGCCTTTCCTACCTAATCATTGCGGTATATGAATGGGATCAAAAAAGCTAAACTATATCTAGCTTCAAAGACCTCGCCACTCATGATCAAATGGGTTTACCTATGATCTAATGCACCATTTTTTTTGTTGCATTGATCGGCATACATCTTTTGGTATCTCATGCTATATGTACTCCTATATGTATATATTTTTTGATAATATATATATTATACTATTCTTTATTGGCATCCCTAGTCTTTTTATTTTTTATTATCTTAAAGTGAGTCTAGACAACTGAAGTTCTTATTTTTTAGCCATTTGAGTTTGGGTTGAGGCTATGAGAGAAAATATAGTTTTAATCTGAGACCTTTCCAGAGTTATCATTATTATTCATATCTAAATCAATGTTAATTTCATTAGTATTATATTTACTATTAATCATTAGTTAATTTTTTAGTTTATATTTAAAAATAATTAAATAATATTTATAAAAAAAAATAAAAATTACCCAGATTCTAGTATCATTAGCATAATTGCAACTAGAGGTGATAATTTATTCTAATTTCCAACTTTTAAAGTGCAGAGCCACAATCTCATAGAGAGAAAAAAAATTAGAGAACAAAAACACTCTTAATTACAATTTGAGAATCATATAGAGGGACATCAAAGGAGAGCATGGAGTAGAGAAGAGGAGAGAGACATAGAAGTTAGAATTAAGAATGAAAAACTATAAATACTTACTCTACATTTATTATTTTTTATTAAAAAAGTATCTTTTATTTATTTTTTTGTATTTTTTTAATATATAAATGGGTAGAAACTTGACAACCATTAGATTTGCCCTAAGCCATTGGAATGAATTCTAATGACTAGAATCTTTTGATATTTAATTTTTAAAAAATGTGAATGTCAATTTACACACCTAATAATGATAGTGACTACTATTGCTGTTTAGTGGAATCACATGTTTGCCTGATGCCCAGCAACTGCATAGCCATTGGGGCTTCTATCCCAATGGGGTGATCTATCACATCATTTTGGTGAATCAGTTTTCTTTAAAAAACTTTCCATGTTAATGTGACATGTTACATTTATTTGGTTACCCAATTCATTGTGACCTAGGACCCATTCTTGGTACCTATTCTCAGGACATGATCATCATTATGGTGGATCATGACAATGGGTCATGCACATGGGTCATGCCTAGCCAAATATAAAGCATGTCAACTTCTAGATCAACAAGAGTCATGACAACATCTAGCCCAGCATGACTTGAGCTGTGCCTTGGGCAAGCATGACTTGAGTTGTGCCTTGGGCCAGCATGACTTGAGTAGTGCCTTGGGCCAACATGACCCAAGTCTAGGCATGGTTTAGGACCGTGTCGTGCAAGGTGAGGCACGCCTTAGCGAGGCATGCCTCGTTCCATGCCCGGGTTGCCCGACTCACCTAACAATTCTTTCATCGTTATCTTTTTCTTCTTCTATTTATTTTACTATTATATTTTCTTATACTTATTTTTATTCATTATCTTCATCTTCTTGATTTTCTTTTTTTTTCCATTTTCATTTTACTAAACATCATGTTTGTCTAACTTATCTTTTTTATTATATTCTTTATCTTCTATTTTATTTTTCTTATTAGTAGTATGAATCATATTTATCATCAAGTTCAACTTGTTTTTATTCATATTTATTTTTTTTCTTTTTCTTCTTATTTTTCTCGCTCATCTACTTCTTTTTCATGATCATGATTACCATCAGCATCATGATCTACTCCTTTTATTATTATTATTATTATTATTATTCTTAGTATTATTATTATTCTTTAATTTTTTTATATTTACTTTTTTTCTTCTTCATATTTTTATTTTTCTTCATCATCATTTTCTTTCTCATCACCTTCTTCCTTCTTTTTTTTATTCTTCATCTTTTTTCCTTCTTATTCATATTTTTCTTCTTTTTAATCTTTTCGATATTATTCTTTTTCACCCTATTTTTTTTCTTATCATTATTCATCTTCTTTTTCTTGATTTTCTTTGTATTCATCATAAAACTTATTATCATCATTTTTTTCATCTTCTTTTTTTTTATTGTTTATCATCATCATTATCATTATTATATATTTTTTTTCTTATTCTTATGTTCATCATGATAACCATAAACATCTTATTCTTCTTATTCTTTGTCTAATACTTTTACTTATTCGACTAATTCTTCTTTGTCTTCTTCAGATTCTTTACCATTTCTTTTCTATATATTTTGTTTATTCTTCTTTATTTTATTCTTCTTCTTCCTATTGTTCATACTCTATTTCTTGTGTCATTATTTTGCTCATCTTCTACTTATTCTCCTACATCTTCTCCTTCTTCTCTTCGTCTTCATAATCTTTTTCTTCTTATTCATTTACAAGTTAATCATCTTCTTCTTCTTATTTTTCTTCTTGATCTTGTTCATAATCATCTTCTATTTTTTTATTCTTTCTCTTCATCATGATGATCATCATCTTTTTTAGGCACTTCTTTTTTTTCTATTTCCAATTCATCATCTTCTTTTTCTTTTTCACACAATTATTTCTTATTCTTCTTCTACATTTTTTTATTCTTCATTTTCATTTGATTGTTCTTCTATTATTAATCATCATCATCATCATCAACATCATCACCTTCATCTTCTTCTTCAACTTCTTATTTTTCATCTTCTTAAGTATCATCATTATTATCTTTTCCTTCTTTTTTTTATTTCAAAATCATTATTATCATTTTCTTCTTTTAATTTTTCTACTTATTCATCATCATCAACTTTACCTTTTTTTTCTTCTTTTTGATCATCATCATCATCTCCAGCAATTTCTTCTTTTTCTTCATTTTTTTGGGTTCTACTACTACTACTACTACTACTACTACTATTTCTTCTTCTTATTCTTCTTCTTTTCATCTTCATTGTTATCATCATCATCATCATAATCTTCTTCTTCTTTTTCAATTTTTTTTCTTCTTCTTCAAAAATTTTTATTTGTCCTCCTCCTCCTCCTTTAACTTCTTCTTCTTCTACTACTACTTCTTCTTATTTTTCTTCTTCTTCATTTTCTTCTTCTTCTTCTTCTTCTTTTTCTCATCATCATCATAATCATCATCATCATCATTATCATCATCTTTTTCTTCTTTTTATTCATCATCATCTTTATCTTATTATTATTATTATTATTATTGTTATTATTATTATTTTTCTTTAACTTCATCTTCAACTTTTTCATCTTTTTTTAGAATTCCTCATATTTGTCTTCTTCAATTTTTATCTTCTTCTAATATTTCTTCTTCTTCTTCTTCTTCTACTTGTTAAACTTCAACTTTATCTTATTCTTCTTTGCTTTCTTCTATATCTTTAGCATCATCATTTTCTTCTTCCTCATATTCTTTTCTTCTTAATCTACTTCATCTTGTTCAGCTTTTCCTCTTCGCCTTCTTGTCCTACTCATCCTCCATATTCTACTACTACTACTTCTTCTTCTTCTTATTTTGTTTCATCATCATCATCATTTTTATAATCTTCTTTTCTTCATCATTATGTTCATCATCATTTTTTATTTTTGTTGTTGGTCTATTTCTTATGTATCTTATTTTTATTCTACTTATTCTTCTTCAATATCATTATCTTTTTCTTTTTCTAATTGTGTTCTTCTTCTTGGAATTGTTTATCTTTTTCTTTTTTTGTATTCTTTTTGTTCATTTTTTCTTTTTCTTTTTCTTCTCTATCTTCTTCTTTTTTTGTTCTTCATTATCGACA
The DNA here is from genome assembly GCA_029783825.1 of Sapria himalayana. NCBI lineage: Eukaryota > Viridiplantae > Streptophyta > Magnoliopsida > Malpighiales > Rafflesiaceae > Sapria > Sapria himalayana. Next base: position 461,342 of record JAREIK010001290.1, read on the forward strand.
TCTTTTTTTTATTCTTCTCACTCATGTCTTATTCTTCTTTTTTATTATATTATTTTTTTCGTGTTCTTCTTATATATATCTAATTCTTCATCATTATCTTACAATTCTTCTTTTACTTCTTCTTATTCTTTATTTTCATCATATTGAACTTTATTTTTCATATTCTTCATCGTCAACCTTTTGTCCTTTTTCAACTTATTCTTTTTATTCTTTCTTTTTCTTTATTTTCTTCTCATTCATCCTCATCCTCATCTTCCTGATTTATATCTTCTTCTCATTATTATTCTTCTTTATATCTTCTTAATTTTCTCCATCACTATCTTTTTCTTCTTCATTTTTCATTATTATTATTATTATTATTATTCTTCTTCTTCTTCAAGTTCTCCTCTTCCTCCTAATTTTCTTCTACTCTTTCTCCATCACAATCATCATCATCATCTTTTTTTTCTTCTTATTCCCCTTATATTTTATCTTTATCATATTTTTCTTCTTCTTTTTCTTCTTTTTTTTATTTTCTATATCATCATCATCATCATCATCATCATCAACTTCTTCTTCTTATTCTTCATCATTTTTATCTTATTTATCATCGTTTTTCTTCTTTTTCATGTTCTTCTTTTTCTTCACTATTTTATTATTCTACTACTACTTCATAATCATCACCATTATCATCTATTTTTTTTTCTTCTTTATCATTTTTTTATTTTTTTCCATTCTTGTTCTTTTTCATTATCTTCTACTTTTATTTCTTCTTTTTATTCTTCTTTTTTTTTCGTTTTCATCATCATCATCATTATTATCATTGTCTTCTTATTCTTTATTATTTTTTTCATCTTTTTCTTCTTCTTCTTCAAGTTATTGTTTTTTTCTCTTTCTTTTACTTCTATATTACTACTACTAATACCACTTCTTCATTTTTTTTTCTTCTATTTTTCTTCTTCTTATATTTTTCTTCTTTTTCATTTTGTTGTTCTTTTTCCTCTTCCTATTTTTTTTCTTTATCATCATCATCATCATCATCTTCTTCTTCTTCTTGTTCTTGTTCTTATACTTCTTATTCTTCTTTTTTTTTCTTCTACTTTTTCTTCGTCATCATCACCTTATATTTCAACATTTTATTTTTGTACTCCATATTCATCATCTTCTTCTTGACCTTATTTTTTCCTTTTCTTCATCTTAATCTTTGTGTTAGTCTTATTCTTTGGGTTCTTCTTATTTTCTTTTTTTTTCTTCTTTTCTTCTTCTTTTTTTATTTTCTTTAACTACTACTTCTACTACTACTACTACTACTACTATTATCTCTTCTTATAATTCTTTATCATCTTCATTATTATTATCTTCTTCGTCTTTTTTTTTATTTACTTTATTATCATCATCATCTTCTTCTTCTTCTTTTTCTTTAATTTTACATTGATTTTCTTCTTTTTCTTCATATCCATTTTCTTCTACTTCATATTCTTTTTATTCTTCTTAGTCTACTTTATCTTCTTCTTATTTTTCATCGTTGTTATCTTCTTCTTTCTCATGACCATGATAATTATTATAATTCTTTTCTACATTTTTTGTCTTATTCTTTTTGTTATTCTTTGTCACATTCTTTTTCATTTTCATTTTTTTTCTTTTTCTTTTTCTCTTTCATATTTTTTTTCTTCTTTATCTTCTTCTTCTTCTATTTATTTACATCTTCATATTATTTTTCATTTTATTCTTTTTCTTCTCTTTTTCTTCTTCTTCTACTTGTTCAACATAAACTTTATCATCATCATCATTATCATCATCATCATCATCATTTTAGTAACCAAGTTATTGTGGATTCTGAAATTAATTTTAGATCAATAAATTTGTTCATTTAATTTATGTGATTTATGTTTAAATAGTTTGAATTATATTATTTTTAGACTTAGAATATAGTTAAGGTTATTGTGTAATGACTCCTTGTGCTAATGGCATATAAGGTGGTTAACACCAATGTGACCATCTCAATGGGTGGTTCCCTCATAGTGTTCCGCTCAATACATCAGCACTAGGATATTAATTCATCTTTGCTTAATAGTCATTCATAATCTCATACCTTTTAGGGTAACTACTTAACTATCATTGATAGTTGCTTTATATGTACACACTTATTCTCTAGCCTCAAGTATCATGAAAACTAAAAATTGATATGGTTTGTAAGCATTTTCACTTTCAGGTTCGTAGGCATCACACTCATATAATTAACATTTTCTTTCCTCAAATTTTATTAGTTGGAATCATAAGAGTAAAAGTAACTTAAAAGAGATATCACCACCTTATGAATCATAATGTACCCATGCATAAGTCGAGAAATACTTATCACCATTGTCGTTAGTGACAATTTGTCTCCCATATTAAAATTGAAACTCTTATGTGAATATTCTTTATAATGTATATCTCAATTGAGAACGTGTTCTTCTAAGACATGTACAATGTATTGACATGTAAAAGTATCTATGCTTTCAACTTCATAGATATCATACTCACAATAATTAATATACCCAACTTTTGTGTTTTAATATATATGTTTATCTTGCATATCATGCTCAGAATGGTTATCACTTCTTTCATACTATATGTGCGAGTGAGACTCATGATTAACCTATCATCTTCCAGAATGGTAATCTAAAACAAAACCACCAATAGTCAAAATCCTAAATCATGTTCTATTTAATCACCTGTCCTTCATTATCAATAAAACAACATAAATCAAAGCTGGTTCATTAATATAAAACCATTTTAACATTACAAAAACAAAGTTCACAAACCCTAGATCACGTACTATTTTGACATGAATTTTCCAAATATACCATAAAGGGAGGGGGGAGGGGTGGAGAGTTGTGCATTGAAACTCTATGGATTAGATTGTCTTGCATCCCTTGCTTGCTTGTAGAGAACCTAGGGAGTTAGATATAACCATGGCATTGAGAATGGCCATGGCATTGACATTGATAACCTTTGATCATCATATTTCCATGGTGTTGGGAAATGGCTATAACATTGAGAATGATACTCATGTATCTCAAGTGGCCATGACATTGGGGATGACCATGATACTAGCCATGATTTATCTCATATATCATATGGAAATAGCATTGCAAAGATACCATAACCCTAACACTTAAACCAAAATATAAATGTCATACATTTTTCTTCTATTGAGGACAAGAGTTTTAGCCTTAGAGAATAATCATACTCTAGTAATTCTCTCTATAATATTTTGTGTCCAAAAGTCACAATGTTAATAATTTCCATATATATAGCTTGAGTAGCTTATGTTGTGAAACTTTATCTACCTCAAAAGATGGCTTTATAAAAGGTTGTGACTATGACTTGAGACTACTGAGTCACCTTAAAGAAAATGTTACGCCACTAGGATGTAGCCATGATGTTAATATCATTCTTCATTTTCTACTTTTTCTTCTTCTTTTTTGTCTTCATATTACTATTCTACTTCTTAATCACAATATTATTTTAATCATCCCCTTGTTTTCTTCTTCTTGTTATTGGTCTTTTTCATCTTCTTCCAAAACTTTTTCTTTTTTATATTTTTCTATTTTTTCTTCCTTCTCCTTTTCATCATCTTCTTGAGCAACTACTTCTTGTTATTTTTCTTATATGTGTGTTTTTTCTTCTTATTCATCATCTTCTTCTACTTCTTGTTCTTGTTCTTCAACTTCGTCTTCGTAATCATCATCATCATCATCTTTTTTTTGTCATTCTTTCTCATGTTCATCGTGTTGATCTTCAACTTCTTCTTCATTTTCTTCTCCTTCTACTATTTTTTTATTCTCTTAATTCTTCTTTATCTTCTTATTCTTTTCTTCATATTCTTCTTTTTCTTTTTTATTTTATTCTTTTTGTTCTTCTTCATGTTTTACTTTTTCTTCTTATTTCTAATATTTTTGATCTTCTTTTTTTTCTTCTTTTATTTTATGTACTTATTCCACTTCTTTCCTTAATCATCATCATCATCATCATCAATATTATCATCTTCTTCTCATGCTTCTTCTTTGTTATATCATCATCATCATCTTCTTCTTCTTCTTCTTTTTCTTCTTTTTCTTCTTCTTTTTCTTCTTCTTCTTTTTCTTCTTCTTTTTCTTCTTTTTCTTCTTTTTCTTCTTTTTCTTCTTTTTATTTCTACTTCTTCTTCTTCAACATTAACTTCATCTTTATTTGATTGACCTTTTTTTTATTTTCTTCTTATTTTTCATTATTTTTTAGTTTCTTCTTTTCTAAATCTTTTTCTTTCTTGTTTTTTTTTTCATATTAATTAGTATCATGATCATTATAATCTTTTTGTTCTACTTCTTTATCTTCATATCTTTCTTTTATTCTTATTCTTCTTGTTTCATATTTCTTTTCTAGTACCTACCAGAAATCTCTTCATATAGTAGAACAAAAATATTTTGAACTCTTTTCACGATAAATCTCTTATTTTTGTTCTAGTATGTTTTTATTTTGAACTCTTTTCACAATAAAGAGAAAGCTCAAAATTCCTCTATATAGTACCTACCAGAAATCTTTTTTCATATTCAATATAATTGCTATCTTTTTCAACCTGTAATGAAAAGAAATGAGGAGGGATTAACATACAATGGTCTACAGAATACTTGAAAAGGTCTAGTTTTTAACACTTCCTCTATATCATGATTGTTTTTGAATTTGAAAAAAAACTAGCCACTTGGGTATTATATAGTTCGGACACTTATTTTCCACTATTCTTCCATAAATCATTTTAAGAGAAGTTTCTCAGGGTTTCTTGTAACGAAATAGCCCACTAGACAGTGTTTCTAGGCTTCCATTCCATGGTGCAGGTAATAATTTTCATAAAACACATGGCCTGGTTGTTTAGCAGAAAGATAAGACAGATTAGAAGTATTTGCCAAGGTCCTATTCCTGGCAAAGAGGTTGCTCCAAGTGACTTTATTCTTCCCAAATGTTTTTGGATGTTTTGGTTACACAAATTTGACACTATTATTGTGTTTGGACATAATGGAGGAGTTTGTCTCCAAAACAATGTCATTTAAGGTCTCATTTGAATTTATAGAAAAGGGTGGTATAGGGTCCACACCTTTGCCAATTTATTCTAGTAAATTCATATTCGGAGGGTTTTCATAAAAAATAACATGCATTTTAGTCCCATTAAATCAATTTGTGTGGTTATTATCCAATCCAGTGAATTCATTCACATTCAAACCAATTTTTTCACATAAATCAGAAGCTAAATGCATGTTCAAGCCATTATCAATATGGAAATCAATAGCTACATGCATTGTCAAGCTATTTCTCCACATGAAGTATCATTTAAATATGTATTCAAACCAAAATCATTAAAAAATTGCATATTTGCACCAAATCATTAGCTAAGTGCCATTCTATGCTCCCGAGACCATGAGTGGCATTTGCAATGGGTGAATCCATGCTTCTATCATGGTATTTAATATCGATAGAATGCATCACCCAATGACCACTATGTTTTTTAGAAATAGTATGAGAAACATGTAAATGATCATTATTTTCATAGAATCAAGCATCAATTTCATTTAAATCCAAGTTTTTTAAAAAAATTTTAGGCAAAGACTGATTCAGATAGTAAAAGTCTTACCAAAGAATATTTTTTGAGAAACATCATCATCAATTAAGTATTCTGAAGCATCCGAATCATTTTCTAAATAGATAATGAGTCTTCATCGGCGATGCTGCTTCAGGGGGGGGGGGGGGGGGGGCTTTTTGGCTAAGGGTTTTGATGGAACTTGGCAATTATTAAGAGAACCTTACGGCTTCCTCTAAATTATCTTTTAGTAATACCCATCTAGAAAATATATTGAAAAAATTAATTAAAGAAACTTCCTTACCTAGATTCCATGTTTCAATTCTGACTAAGCATAGTTTTTGGAATTGAGTAAGGTTGGAGAGGGGATTGCAAAAGAAGAGAGGGAGGAGAATTTCCTAACTAGCTTTCTAGGAGATAAGTTTTTATGGAAGTCTTAAATCTCTTTTTTTGCTTCTTTTTCCTCTACTTTT
>JAREIK010001290.1:474165-484165 GCA_029783825.1 Sapria himalayana
TCTTCAATTTCCTTGATCCTAATTCAATCACAGCATGCTTTCTATCTTAAAAATCTACCATGCTCTCGAAGTCAAATTTTCATCATGTATTTCTTCTTTTGAGTGGCATTGTACTTGGTATCTTTTACAGGTTTTTTTGCATTAGGAATGAGGCACCTAAACGCATATATTTATATTATTGAACATGATATCAAAGCAGGGGAAATAAAAGTGATAATGCTGCCACCACCACCATCATCTCAGCTAACATATTGAAGACTGCCCCAAGACACCTGATGCTTATTTTAAGGAACAAAAGTAAAAGTGTTTGGAGCATGCCATCAATATAAACACTACACTACCTAGACTAGGTACAAGTGAAATAAAAAATACATAATACAATGTGCAATAAATATAATGATATTATATATATTCATCACCTCAAACTTCAAAGAAAAAAGAATTTAAGATACTCCAAATAGTTCTCATGAAAATCTTTGCCAACAATTATGATGATAATGGTTATTGCATGGCCCGGAACATGCCCAACCCAGAATGGCCTGGGTCTAAACTAGGAGAGCCAGGCATGCCCTCATCGAGGCCTGGCCATGGCACCTGGTCCACCCCACAAGGGCTCATGCCCTAGACCCTTGACTCTTGTGGGCCATGTCCCCTGGACAGTGTGTGCAGGTGGCAAGTGCTGAGCATGATGGCAGCATTATATAAATATATTATAAAAAACATAAATGTGTTAATTGTTATGTGTATTTGTATATACGCATAATTTAATTATTATGTGATACAATATAAAAAATACATACATAATATATAATGTACATACAATGTGTATATAAACTCATATTGAATATATACATATACACACTGTATATAGACATAAATTATTATGTAGATACATGTAAACATAATGTAAATACAAAATATACACACACATACCTAGTATATAGAAAATTTAAAATTATGAATTAAAAAATTAAATAACATTAATAAAATTCGTTAATTTAAAATTATAATTAATACTTATAAAATAAAATATTGTAATATAATCTTTCAGAATAAAACTAAAACATAAAAAAAATTACAAATCATTAAGTCATAAAATGATAAAAATTATAAGATCATTTTCAATCTAACTGTTATGATATGCACAACTTTAAATTTTATCATATACATCATCATATATCTTTTGTTGTAATGTAGGAATTTGTTCTTGAAGACTCATCTAAGTATTATCTTAATCTATCTATCATACCAAATTTTCAAAAATATTAATTGTAATTTGATTTTCCTATCTAAAATAATATCCACAGTCATAAATACGATAGACTTTAATATATACTAAACACAACAAAGATTAGTAAATCACGAGATATTTTATATATCACGAAAAAAATTTTATATTATTTTTACAAACTCAATGCATCTAGATTCTTCATATCCTCTAAAAAAGTAGAACAATAATTGATGTCTAAGTATTTTAACAGGTTATAAAGACTCATATTCGGCAGACCAACCTATCATTTACCTCTAACTTATTTGAATTATAAAAGTTATCATCTTTAGATACTTCATAATCATAATTTCATTTAAACAAAAATAATTATTTTTCATAATATTTAAATAAATTTTTTAATTAATCATAAATTTTACTTTTATATTCTTATAACTGATTAATACCTAATCTAAATGTAAAAAGTTTTTAGAGTTATACATATAGTAAGATACAATTATTTATATTTATATGTTATTATACATATAGTATGTATAGTTATAAATAGTTATATTAGTTAAACATATAGTTATATATAGATATATTCATACAAGTAGTTATATGTAGTTGTACATAAATATATACAAAGTTATAAACAAATATATAGATTGACATATATGTATACATAATTACAAATATTTTAATTATATAAGGTTTTATAAAGTTCTGCAAATATTTATATATAGGATTACACATATAGTTTAGTAGCAGATATAACAGATGAAGAGATTTAGATTGCTAGAAACCTTGCAAATTTTTGATTTAATACAAATCATGCTAAATTCTTCTTCACTGAAAATTCTATGTCATGATTTTGCAAACCTTAATATCATAAATATATAAACTATAATATATATGTACATATACACTAAAGTATATATGTACATATATACTAATATATATGTACATATACATATATAACTGTATATATGTATACACTGGTATATATGTATATGTACATATATACTAGTATATATGTATAAGAATTTATATGTACATATATACTTAGTAAATGTACATATACACTTCAGTGTATATTTAATATATACGTGTATACATATACACTGTAGTATATATGTACATGTATGTATATTTACACTGCAGTGTATATATACAAGTATGTACATATGTACTGGTAAATACTTATACATATATACCAATATATATGTATATGTACATATAATATATGTACATATATACTCAATCAAGTTCCACGTGTAAAATCACTTAGCTACTCAATGGATGTTTTCATATAGATATCAAGTGAATAAGCAAAGCACAAACTAGATGATAAGAAATATTAAATAGAAATGTATAATAGTCTATAGAAGTTCATAAATTAGCCATGAAAGAAACGTAATAGCGAACCTAATTTGATTACAAGTTTCAAATTTTATGAACATTTTTTCAGCATTCATTAGTTTAATAAAGAAAAAGAAAGCAGTATATGATGGTTATCATCCAAATCATGCCTAATTTTTGAGGTTGGTTTGCATTGATCCATAGCTCCAATACCTCATTTTAAGTAGTAGCAAACTTATGAGATTTGTATGATTTCATTACCAACTCTTGTAGCTTTCCTCGAGTGTACCCAATGAACTAAGCATGTAAATTGTTAAACAAATTGGAGCTTATATTACTCTCATTATTATAGGAACATTGTGATATGATTATAAGTTTCAAATTTAATGAATATTTTATCAGCATGCATTAGTTTTATAAGTAAGAGAAAGTAGTACACGATAGCTATCATCCAAATCATTCCTGATTTCTGAGGTTGTTTTGCATTGTACCATAGCTCCAAGTAATTATAAGTAGTTATACATAAATGTATACAAAGTTATAAACAATATATAGATCTACATATATGTATACATGGTTACAAATATAGTTATATTTAATTATATAAAGTGTTATATAGTTACACAAATATTTATATATAGTTATACACATACAATTAAACATAATGTTGTATGTTATTATACATGTGATTATAAATATAGTTACATGTGATTATACATATAGTTACACATATAGTTATACTTATATTTATACATGTAGGTATATATATTTTTTCATATAATTTTTTATATTTATACATATAGTTATGTATATGTATAGATATAGTAAAATATATTTTTATATACTAATATATACAATTGTATATTCAATATAAGTTATAAATTATATATTTAAATATAGTTATGTATAAAGCTTTTATAGTTATACATATAATAAGATATAATTATTTATAGTTATATGTTATTATACATATAGTATATATAGCTATAAATATTTTTATATAGTTATACATATAGTTATATATAGATATATTCATACAAATAGCTATACATAAATATATAAAGTTATAAACATATATATAAATTTACATATATGTATACATATATGTATTCATAGTTACAAATATAGTTATATTCAATTATATAGAGTGTTATATAGTTATACAAATATTTATATATAGTTATACAAATATTTATATAGAGTTATACACATATAGTTAAACATAATGTTGTATGTTGTTACACATGTAATTATAAATATAGTTATATGTGGTTATACATATAGTTACACATAAAGTTATACTTATATTTACACATCTAGGTATATATATTTTTTCATATAATTTTATATATGTATACATATAGTTATCAATAGGTATATATATGGTAAAATACATTTATATATACTAATATATAAAAATGTATATTAAATATATGTTAATTATATTTTTAAATATAGTTATGTATAATATTTTATAATTATACATACAGTCAAAGACATTTATTTATAGTTATATGTTCTTATACCTTTGGGATCCAATGACAAAAAGACACAAAACAGAAAACAAACAAGCTCGGCTTACAACAGATTAGAGCAAAGTAAATACGATCTTGTATTTCAAGTGTGCAATATATAAATATAAATATAAATTGAATCCCCCTAGAAACAGATGATGTCATCCACATAACAGAACAAAACTCAGACAAAGTAGGCAAAGATTAGATCCACATCTAGATATGTTAACAAAGTTTATCTCATCTTGCTTAAATTGTTTATGACTTGCTGGCGATGTAATTGGAAAACCAATCAAGACCCTCGTAGAGGTCCTCGCTAGAGGTAGCATAGGTGCTATGGATGTACCAATGGCATTGGAGAAGTGAGTGAAGTCCTTGCTTGTCAGTAATTTTAGCCGCATTCATTGCATTGGGAAAATCTTGCTCATTGGCAAACACCAGCAAAACTACATCTCGAAGCTTTTCCTCATTTAGCATCCTATGCAACTCATCTCTGACTTTAACTACATAATCTCTGTCATTCATGTCCATCACAAATATGAGACCTTCGATATTTTGTAAGTAATCTCTCCAAAAAGGGCAAATCTTGTCTTGCCTCCCAACATCCCACACAGTGAAATTAATGTTTTTGTATTCAACGGTCTCTACATTAATAAAAATAGTAGGAATTATGGTGACAATTTCACCAACCTAAAACGTATACAGAATGTTTGTCTTACCGCCAGCATCAAGACCTAGCATCAAAATCCGCATCTCCTTGTTGCCAAATAGCCTACTAAACAACTTTGTGAATGTCAACCCCATTTATTCCACTAAATCTCAATCTCTTTGTCGTATGACAGTAAAGAGATCTGATGAGAGAAAGAACCATAATCAATAGACCTCAAAGGATGGTCACCAGAGAGGGAGGTCAACCTCTATATGTTCTTATACCTATAGTATATATAATTTATAATAGAGTTATATATAGTTAAACATATAATTATATATAGATATATTCATACAAGTAGTTATAAGTAGTTATACATAAATATATACAAAGTTATAAATAAATATATAGATTTAATTATATGAATACATATATGTATACATAGATACAAATATAGTTATATTTAATTATATAGAGCATTACATAGTTATATAAATATTTATATATAGTTATACACATATATATAGTTATAAATATGTATGTAATTAAAGATATAGTTATACATATAGTAAAATACAATTATATATAGTTATATATTATTATACATATGATATATTTTGTTAAAAATATAGTTATACATAATTACACATATAGTTATAAAATATTATATAGTTAAAAAAATAGATATATATAGTTATTAATATAGTTATAAAAATAATTTTACAAATATATAGTTATATAAATAGTTATAAGAAATATTACATCGTTACAAATATAGTTAAATATAATTATGAAAAGTTTTATAAAGTTATACAAATTTTAATAAATAGTTATCATATACTATGATAACAACACACTCTCAAATACCCAATTAAATTACACCACTATAGAGAATGAACTTGTATCAACAATTTTTTCTTTTGGGAAGTTAATATCATATTAAGTAGGAACCATAGTCATAGTATATACTAAATATTCTATAATCAAATATCTCATTAAAAAAAAGATGTCAAGCCTAGAATGATTTGATGGATTTTTACTATTACAATAGTTTGAACTAGAGATATTAGATAATAAATGTACATATAATCAAAATTGAAAATAGCTTATCAAGACTAGAAAAAGAAGATAGAAGAGTTGTTGAAAAAGATATTAGATAGATTTTTTTATTTGAGGCAAAGTATTATATATGAGAGAATAGTAGTATCTTGCAATAATAACACTTTTTGCTATTGCTCTCACGAATTTGTGGAACATGTTAATATTTATGTGCTCAAATATTTTTCTTCTCAAAATTAATGTTGATATTTATATATATATGCATAGATATATATGTTCATATACACTACCCCATGCACACACACATTTATACATCCATAAACATTGCTATACATTATATATCAGCATACACATTTTTGTACTTTTGTATATATTCACACATGTATCTACATTTTCAAAGTAGTGTGTAATACTTGAATGCATGCATATACTATTGTACACGCATACAAACACACACATATACCTATATACGTAATGTATTCTTAAAGTTACACATGAAACTATTATGTGTGTGTGTGTGTGTGTGTAAATATATTTAAAATTTTTTGATTTTGAAAATTTAATTAAAATAAAATATTATATATTGTGCACAATTTATAAAATATTGTAAATTCTTTATATTTAAAACAAATATTTATGTGTGTATGCGTGTGTGTATGTGTGTGTATGCGTGTGTGTGTGTGTGTGTGCGCGCGTGTGTGTGAAGCATATTAATGCATACAATGAAATTATGAATTAAATATATGAGATTCTATTTTATTCAAATAGTTATTTTTTTAATATTTATATTAAAACAACTATCATTATACTCATATAAATAAATGAAGTTGGCATATTCGTAATTATTTTGTTTTTACAATTATGTTAAAAATGAAAATATAGTTCATAAATAGGTAATATTGTTTTTGTTTTCTATATAATTTTTTTATTAAAATATTAATGTCTATGATATATTTCTACCTATTATTTATTGTTATTAATAATTTTTTAGAAACTTTAATATTCAAACAAATACAATGCAGTGCATATAACTACATACCTTTAATGTTTTGTAAAAAAAAAATCAATTATTTCTTTAAATTATGTTCAAACAAAACAAATTACCATATACATATATGAGTACATTTTTCTACAAGTAATTATTTTTTTTTATTTTATTCAAAATATATAAATGACCATATAAATATATGAATTTATTTTTTTTTTAAATAATTATTTTTAATTTTTTTTTTTCAAATTGAATATATGATAATGTTTTTTTTTGTAATTAATAGATATAGTTTAAACATTATTTATTTATAATAAATATAACATATTTCATATTATGAGGTGCAAAATTTATTTTGTAAATAAATTTTTTTAAAGGTTTATCTTTGTAAATTGAAACTACATCACATATATATTTTAGAAATTTTTTATAATATTTATTACACAAACATATTTTATTTGTTTTGAAATTTACAACATGAATTTTAACAAATGAACATTTTATTAGAAATCAATTTTAGTTAAATGATATTACGTGAAGCAAAAATACAAACTCTAAACATATTAAATCATAGTTATATATACAAACATATAAAAATACAATAAAAATACATTTATGGTTGAAAAAATTAAATTTAAGTTCCTAAAATATATGGGAAAATGATAAAGATTTATATAATATCCAAATACACTTAGATAGTTTTTCATGTTGTACATGTAGTTATACATGTTGTAGAAGTAGTTATATATAGTTTTCCATGTAATTATATATATTTAGGCATATGGCTATGTATAGGTATTGATGTAGATAAATACATTTATATATAGTAATAAGTTGATATACATATTGTTAAATACATTTATATATAGTTTTATATCTACATATATATGTATATTAAATATATGTTGTTATATTTATATATAGTTATGTTTATTGATACAATTTTTATAGTTATTGATATAGTAAAATACACTTATATATTTATGTGTTATTGCTCTTGGGATCATCATATTTACATAATTTATTATTTAAATATTAAATATGTTGTTATATACGCATTGCTAACCACAAACACCCAAACCTATTTTGTGATTAACATCGAAAATCATGACTGTCGAGTGGAAAAAAACATGGAAATCAAGCCGGCATACCTACTGTGCACCATCAACATCCACGCAATGAGAATGAATTATATCACACATGCATGAAGTATGTATACGAATCATTTTATTTAAGCAATCCAAACATACAATGGTGATTAATGAAGAAGAATTCGAAATAAAAAATAGCAGAATCAAAACACACACTCTTGTATTAAGATAATCGATGAAGAATTAAGGTAGAAAATGTACCTCAAATCAATAAGAAATTCTCATATAGTATTTAATTAGGTTTTGATGCATTGGTTTTGAGAGATAAAGGAGGACTGTGGAGGGCTTAGGTGCTTGTTAGAGTTGTCTCTCGGGTCGCGACAACAAGTGACTAAAATTACCAAAATATTTAAATTTTTCATTATAAAAACATTAAATAAATAATAAATATATAAAATACATAAAGACTCATTTTTTTTATTATTATAAAAATATTTTCAACAAAATTCATGTGCGGGTAGCAAGGTACACATTAAAAATAAACACCTTATAATTTTTTATTATAAAAATAATTAAACAATAAATATATAAACAATTTGAAAAAAATTATATGTTTAGCCTTACAACAAAAAAAATCAAATAGCTACAAAATTTACAAACTTCATATAATATGACATACATTAAAAGATATTTTGTCTTATAGCCACTCTCCTAAGAGTTATAAAATACTCTTTATGTTAAAAAAAATATATAAATATATATATTTTATGGTTATAAATTTTAAGAACTCATATTAATTTTTATTAAAGGTAATATGAAATAATTTTAAAGGCATGAAATTTCATAATATTTGATATCATTTATAATTTTTAGAATTCTAAAAATTACTTAATATGAAAAGATAATTAAAAAAAGTTATATTTATTATTTTTATAAAGAGTGAATATTAAAAGCTTAAGTAAAAATATTACTCAATTATTTAATTCTTATAAATTTTAGTAGGGGCAAACATCTATATATTTATTTTTAAATATTAATTTATTTTCTTTTAAATTTAATGAAAAATTTTAAATTTTTATTATAATTCAAGATTTTCAAATTTTGTATTAATTATATTTTTAAAAATTTTTTATAATCATAAAAGTTTTTTTATGCTTATAATAATATTAATATTTACTAGTTTATTCGTCAATTCAGATATTTTTTAAAATAATTTCTAATTAATAATACAATGAATTATTTTACCTTTATATTAGTAGAAATTTTATTGCATGTTCATTTAATTTTTAAAATATCTTAAAAAATTATTATAATTAAAGAATTAATTATTTAATATTAGTTTAATAGAAATTTTAATTTCTTAAATAAAAATTTTAGAAAAATTGTAGGTATAATTTTTTTAAAAATTTATAATCATAAAAATAGATATTTTAGTCCTTATTAATATAATTGTTTTTGTATTTTTATATTTTTTAAATTATTTATTTATAATATCATTTTTTATAATTTTATGAGGAGAATGTGTCTTTCAAGAATCACTCATCTATAGAGCATAACATACAATTAAAATACAAAATTAAATAAAATATTTAAACAAATAATAACTTAAAAAAATAAATAATTAAAGATTGGCTAGAAAAATTCCATCGATAAATCCGTGAGTATATTCTGGATGTAATTAGTTAGGGAAGTTCCGTCGCTAAATCCGTCTCTATATTCCAGATTTTATTAGCTAGGACATTTCCATGACTATATCCGTCACTATTTTCCAGATGAAATTAGCTAGGAAAATTTCATTGGTAAATCTATCACTATATTCAGGTTGATATTAGCTAGGAAAATCCCTCGGTAAATCTGTCGCTATATTCTGGTTATAATTAGTTAGACAAATTCCATTGTTAAATCTGTCGTTAAATCCATCACAAATTTTTATTACAATGAAAAATCAGAAATCCCTTGCTAGTCCATGGCTAATCCCTCATAATTTAGCCAGGGATTGATCCCTAGCTAAATTTACATAGCTAAATGAATATTTTCTTGTATTGTTCTGCTTCTTAGCTTTTACTTCTTGTTCTTCTTCTTCAAATTCTCCTTATTCTATTTCTTCTTTTTCTTCTTCTTCTTCTCTTT
>JAREIK010001290.1:489165-539165 GCA_029783825.1 Sapria himalayana
AAGAATAAAAAGAAGAAGAAGAGGAAGAAGAAGAAAAATAAGAAGGGAAAGAAGAAGAAGAAGAAGAAGAAGGGAAAGTAGAAGAAGAAGAAAAAAAAGATTAAGAATGGCAAGAAGAAGAAGAATAATAATAATAATAATATGAAGAAGAAAAAGGGAAAGAAGAAGAAGAAGGAAATAGAGAATAAGAAAAAGAAGAATGGAAACAAGAAGAATAAGAAGAAGAAGAAGTGGAGGAGGAGTAATAAGAAGAGGAAGAAGAAGAGGAACATGGTGATGATGAAGAAGAAAAAAAAGAAAATGAAGAAGAAGAAGAAGAAGAGGAAGAGAAGGAAGAAGAATAAGTACAAAAAGAAGAGGAAGGAGAATAGGAAAAAGAAGAAGAATAAGAGGAAGAAGAAGAGGACTTTGAAAATGCTCTCAACTTCTAAAGAGAGAATTCCCCGTTTTAGAAAGAGAAATCTCTGTTACTGCTCAATTCAAGTTGATATCAACCTCAAAATGGAGCAAAGAGACTTCTTATCAAATAAAAAATCATTTTCCTCAATATTTATTGAACCCCCGCCTCCTTCCCCATTATTCGAAAACAAAGATGGGAATCCCATTATACATTTTTCTTCGGAAGAAGTAAACAGACTTATAGAGCCTTTCAAGCTCATGTTAATAGGGAAGTTCTTTCATGGCAGAAATCGCACGAATGATATGCAGACATTTATTGCCTCACTGAAGCTCAAGAGAAGGGTTAAAGTTGATCATTTTGACGCTAAATACCTCTTCCTACAATGCTGTATGGAGGAGGACTTTCACCGAATATGGGTAAGGGTGTTATGGTAAGTCAATGGATATCCTATGTGCATTTTAAAATGGATGAAAAACTTCAATTCACATGAGGAGGCTCCTCTAGCACCGGTATGGTTCTCACTCCTTAACCTCCCTCAGTATCTATATAATATCCATACTCTGTATGCAATTTCTTCATGCTTGGGTAAGTCAATGCTACGGGATGAAGCGACAATATTCATGATAAGGCCGAATAATGCTTGGGTATATGTTGAATGTAATTTACTAACGTGCCCACCTACTAGGATTTGGATAGGTAGTGGAAAGGAAGAGCAGAGAGAGGGCTTTTGGCAATCTGCCATTCCAGAAAACTTGCCTCCTTACTGCCTAGGATGTAGAAGGATAGGACATGCCTCAAAAAAGTGTAGGATGGGTTTAGATGATAAGGGCCGAAGGAAGGGGCAAGGGGGTAGAGGAAGGAAAGAATGGATTAGAAGGAAAGCAGGGGTTCAAAAACATGGAGAGGATAAGCATTTAGAAATAGAATTAGTGGAGGAAAGGGAGGGTAGGAGGGTAGAGGTGGGGTTTCAAGAGGATGGAGGCAGTAATAAGGCCGTAGATCTAGTGGTAAGGGAAGAATGATGGGTAGAGAATGGGGAGGAGGAAGGTTTGGAGGAAGGTGAAAAGTAAAAGTAAGAGGGGTAAGAAAGCTAAAACTAGGAGGATCTTAATGGAGAGGGATGAGGACTATAACTGGATCGAGGAGGACCTTCTTGATTTTCCAGAAGAGGAATTGGATATCTATAGTTGCCAATCAATAGGTAAGGCAGAATAAAGTGAGGAGGGTAACCTAGAAAAGGCTAAGGATGATTTATAAATATTTGAAGAGGATTGGGAGAAGCTCACTAGGGTCCAAGCCATGAAAGCAATGAAAGAAATGGCTATGCAACTCGGACAACAATTAAGATATAAAGAAATAATGCAAGTCACATTGAACACACCTAAGTCTCAAAGAAATAAAAAGAAATATTTAAATAAGACTTACGAGTCTAAATGCACAATAAGAGCTCAAGCTGAGCCAGGACTTAATGGATAGTTGTCTTTATTGGAATTTAAGGGGGGTTGCTAATAACCCCTCGATTAATAGACTAAAACACTTAATAAAAACATATAAAATCTCTTTAGTTGTTATTGTTGAACCTATGCCACAAAAAGACTAATTAACTGAATATAGTAAAATATTAGGATTCAATAATGCATTTGCAAACATAAATTATAAAATCAGGATTATTTGGCAGAATAATCTGGATATTATAATCTTAAAAGACACAGAGCAGGTAGTGCATTTTAAAATCCACAAAGATGCAGAAGAAATAATTTCAGTAGTTTATGATAAAAATGCTAAAAAAGATAGAATAGATCGATGGAAAGAGATGAAGGAAATAGTGATAAAAGATATTCCATGGATAATATGGGCAGATTTTAATGTAATAAGAAGCGCACAATAAAAGAGAGGAGGAAAAACTCTTGATTCATTAGCTATGTCACAATTTAATGACACAATAGCTAGTGCTAATTTGATAGATATAGATTTTATAGGCTCGATATTTACCTGGTATAATAATTGGTCGAAAAGAGGAGCAATTTGGGCAAGACTAGACAGGTCATGTGTAATGCTAAGTGGGTAACCTCTCAAGGGGTTACAGAATTGAGGCATTTAAACAGAACCTATTCGGATCATAGCCCACTACACATATTGATTCACAAAAATCAACGAATACCAGGAGGATTTTAATTTCATAATATGTGGGTTAAGCATCCAGAGTTCGAAAAGGTAGTTAGTGAGTCATGGACAGAGCCAGCACTAGGAAAGCCTATGCAGATACTAACAATTAAGCTATATAGACTTAAAAAATGTTTGGAAAAATGGAATAAAGAAGTTTATGGGAATTTAAACCAAAAAATTAAGTTGGAGGAGGAAGAGGTGGAGAAGCTAGAATTAGAATATGACAGTATTCAGAATTAGGAAACTAGATATAAACTAAGTCAAGCAAAGGGTCAGTTGAAGCTCAGATTGCATATGGAGGATATCTACTAGAAGCACCATGCAAAGATTAAATGGTTAAAAGACGATAATACAAATACCAAATTTTTCATAATATCAGTAAAATCAAGGCACAAAGAAATTAGATTAAAGGCATAAAGAAATAGGAGCCTACTTTGGTAATTTTTTTAAAACCCATTTATGTGGACAGGTTCGACATGAAGGGGATTCTCTATTGAGAAAAATTAAGGCTATTATCACAAATAAACAAAATCAGATGATGGAGTTCATTCCGGAGGAAGAAGAGGTGAAGAATTTAGTTTTTAGTCTAGACAAGAATTGTTCATCGGGGCCAGACGACTGGAATAATTATTTTTTGCAGATTTGTTGGCATATTGTTAAAAATGATCTTTTGATTGTAGCTTCAAATTTTTTTGTAGGAGTAGAGATTCCTAAGGCATGGGCAAATTCCTTTATTCTTTTAATTCCAAAAAAAAGAATCGCCACAAAAATGTGAAGACTTTAGACCAATTAGCATGTGTAATATGATCTATAAGATTCTGGCAAAGATTCTACAAGGTAGATTAGCTGTATTCTACCAGATATAATATCTCGGGAATAGATAAGGTTTATTAAAATTAGATTAATGATTGAAAATATAAGATTAGCTTCAGAAATGATGAAAGAAATAGCAATTAAAACAAGAAGAAATAATTTAGTAGTAAAATTAGATTTATCCAAGGTGTTTGATAGGGTAGAATGGGATATACTCTACTTTGTCCCAAGGAAATTAGGTTTCTCGGAACCATGCATTGATTTGATATACAGGTGTTTCTTGAGTGTATGAATCAAAGTTATTGTGAATGGTAAGAAAGGGGAAGAATTTAAGCCGAAAGGAGGGTTAAGACAAGGAGACCCTCTGTCTCCTTTATTATTTGATATATTTTTAGAATTATTAATCCTTAGCTTAAATAAGAGAATGTTGGAAGGAAAAATAATTTCTTTCAGGAAACCAAGGAGCACACTAAGAATAGGCTGTTTAGCCTATGCAGATGATGTGATAATATTTACAAATACAAGTAGCAAATCTTCGATGAACTTAATGGAGCTCCTGCAAACATCGGAAACATAAACAGGGAAAAAAGTGAATAAAAATAAGTGTCTTTTCATGTTAACAGAAAAATCTTTAGAAATAGTGGCTAACAAGATTAAAAACATCACAGTTTTACACAAAACAAAGGCGCCTTAAGGTATCTAGGCTGTCCTATATATGAGGGTAGACTCAGGGAAAAGTATTTAACTTTCTTATAGGACAAAGTGAGAAAGAAAATAGTAGGCAAGATAGAAGAATTATTAGGATTTGGAACTAGAATCACTTTAATTTCTCATGTTCTTCAAAGCACGCTGGTTCATATCTTGTCAGTTATTCATCCTCCGAAGAACTTTATTAAGAAATTAGAAATGGAAATGACTAAATTTTTATCGGGGAAAAAAGACTGAAGGCTGAAACTCCATTGGAAGAGCTGGAAAGATATTTTTTATCCAAAAGATGAAGTAGGATTAGGAATAATTAGTTTATAGGATATGGCCACCGCATGAGATTGTAAAGGATGGTGGAGATTAAAAGAAATAATAGTTTTTGGGCCAAGTACATGAAAGCTAAATATGGATGGGACAAGGACAAGTGTTCGAGGAAGGCCCAAATCAATTGGAAAGTGCTGGTAAAATAGAAAGAGAGTTGAAGCACACTCGACACTGAAAAAAAGCTGCTGGAAATGGACACTTAACCCGCAAGGAGCATTCACATTAAAATCAGCTAAAGAATTGATAAGAAAGAAAAAACCTACGCAATCACTTTTTAAATGGGCTTGGAAGGTCGATATCCCACAGAAAATGAACTCCTTTGCTTGGAAAATTATTGCTAATGCTGTATCTGTCTATACAAATATTGAAATAAAAGGAATAAAGATGGTATCCATATCCGAATATTGTTTTGGAGTAATAGAAACTATAGATCATTTATTCTCAGAAAGGAAAATTATAGCAGAAGTCTGGAAGGAACTGGAAAAATACAATCAATTTAGCGAAAAAAGGTAGGTTTAGCACACAGAATTAACAAGTGGGACAGGGAATCCTCAAGAAGTCTAATTAGAAAATGATTTTTTAAAAATCTTCCACATGTAGTTATTTGGTGCTTATGGAAAGCCTGAAATAAACGTAGATTCGAGGGAATAAAGATGGATGTAGCTGGAATTTTAAATGATAATAGAAAAAAAATTAGCAATATATCCTATGCAAGGCCTATTAGGATTGAAGACATGATGGAAGATATAACAATCAAGATCAAATGGAAGCTGGCTACTAAAAGGATTAAGGTAAATAACGTAAGAAGCATAAGATGGAACAAGCCGTCCACAGGCAAACTTTCTCTTAACACGGATGAGAGTTTTAACAGACATAGAGGCAGTAGGGGGAGGAGGAGTAATAAGGAATTCCCATGGTAATATCTTTAGCCTGCTCTATGTATTTCTTGTTATTTTTTGCACTGAGTTTATATTAATTAGTGACTGTATGTTTGAAAATTAATGTGCAACTTGAAGGGGTCTGTATTGGCTGGTCTGTAAGTTAGTTGAGTCAGAAAGACACTTGTTAGGGGCTGTATTAGGGTTTATACTTCCAGCAAGCACATCGAAGTTCCAGATAGAGGTAGAGTGGCAGATAGATGAGGATGATGGAAGAATAACTATAGCAATTTAGAGTTATGTCAAGAAGCAATGTAAATAGCAAAAAGCAAAAAGTTGAAGGCATGTTGCACTGACAATGGGGCAGAAGGTTGACTGTATTTGTATATGTATTGCTATGTTTTTCCATGCTTTTGCATGTTTTAGAAATACAGGGCTTGTAGCTACTAAATGATCTAGAAACACAAGACAGAAAATAAGTTAAAACTTATGGACAACCAAGCTAAGTTGTAATTGGATAAAATAGCAAAAAGGCTGCCAAAGTTTTTACCAAAGAAGGCAAAAGATATGCTAGCAAGAGCTAGAGGTTGTAGCTGGGAAAGAAGTAAACATCCAGGATTAATGTGAGGAAAAGAAAAGGCAAGACAAGTAGGATTTACCTCAAGAAAATTAGATTAAAGACAAACTTGAGCTTTCTTATTTCAATTAGAATTTGACTGAAAGCTTTATTGTTCAATATTTTATTTTATCAAGGGTGTAAAAGGACAAGAGGGTAGTTCTCTAGCTTATAAAAATGGTATTCTTCCGCCAAAAGAGAGGGCATTTATAATTAATAAAAAAAACTTTATAAAAAAAGAAGAGGGAGAGGAAGAAGAAAATATATATATATATATAGGAGATAAAGAAGAATGAGAAGAAGAAGGAGAAGAAGAAAAAGAAAAAAAATAAAAAGAAAAAGAAAAAGATGGTGAAGAATAAGATGTAGAAGAATAGAATCGAGATGAAGAACAAGGAGAAGAAATGAATGATAAGAAGTACAAGGAGAAGAAAATGAATGATAAGAAGAAAAATGAGAAGAAAAAGAAGAAGAAGTCAATGTAGAATGAACATAAGAATAAGAAGAATAAGAAAAATATAAGTGAATAAGGAAAAGTAGAAGAAGAAGAGGAACGAGGAGAAGAAAAATAAGTAGGAGGAGGAGATAAAGAAGAAGAAAAAGAAGAAGATGATGAAGAAGAATGAGAAGAAGAAGAAGATGGAGTAGAAGAAAAAGAAGGAGGAGATGAAGAAGGAGGAGAAGAAAAAAAATGACAACAAGAAGAAAGAGAAGAACAAAAATAAGAAAGAAAAGGAGAATAAGTAGTAAAGAAAATTGAGAAGAAAATGAAGATGGACAAAAATAATGAGGACAAGAAGGAGATGAAAAAAATGAGTAGATGAGGAATTAGAAGAAGACGAAAAAGAAGTAGTAGAAGTAGAAAGAAAATTAGAATTAGAAGAAGAAGAAGGTAAAAAAGAATTAGAAGAAAATGAATAATAAGAATAAGAGGAAGGAAAATAAAATGAATAAGTAAAAAAGTTGAAGAAGAAGAAGAAGATCAAAAAGAAGAAGAAGGAGAATAAAAATGAGAAGAAGAAGGAGAAGAATAAATAGGAGAAGAATAAGAATAAGAAGAAGATAAAGAAATAGAAGAAGAAGAAGAAGACGAAGAAAAAGAAAGAGAAGAAGTAGAAGAAGAAGAAAAAAATATATGAAGAAACAGAAAGAAGAAGAAGGAAGAAGAGGAGAAGAATACTAAGAAGAAGAAGGAGAATAAGGAAAATGAGAAGAAGAATGTAAAGAAGAAGAAGTAGTAGTAGTAGAAGAAATAAAAGGAGAAGAAGAATAAAAAGTATAAAAAGAAGAAGAAGAAATAAAAAAAGAAGAAGGGGGAGGAAAAGAATGAGAAGAAGGAGAAGGAGGAGGAGGAGGGGAAGTCGAATATAATGGATAAGAAAAAGATGTAGAAGAAGATGATGGACAAGAAGAAGAAAAAGAAGCAGAAGAAGGACAAGTAAAAGAAGTAGGGTAAGAAGAAGAAAAAAATAATGAGATGGAAAAGAAGAAGAAGGTGAAGAAGAATACAAAGAATAAGAAAATGATTGAAAAATAAGTAAAAGAAGATGGAGAAAGATAAGGAGAAGGAGAATTAGAAGAAGGCAAAAAAGTAGAAGAAAAAGAAGAAAATTAGGAAAAGGAGAAGAAAGAGGTGGAGTAGGAGAATAAGAAAAAAAATAAGAAGGATAAAATAAATATGAAGAGGAGAGAGAAGAAGAAGAAGAAGAAGAAAAAAAACAAGAAAAAGTAGAAGAAGATGAAGGAAGAGAAGAAGAAAAAAAAGAAGGAAAATTAGAAGAAGAAGAAGAAGATGAATTAGATGAAAACAAGTTGTAGAAAATGAAGAAGGTGATGAACAAGAAGGACAAGAAAAAGAAGAAAAATAATAAGAAAGAGAAGAAGAAGTTGAAGGAGAATAAAAAGAATTATATGGAAAAGAGTAGAATATGCACAAGAAGAAGAAGTAGAAGAAGAAAAAAAAATGGAGGAGGATGAGGAGGAGGAGGAGAAGAAAGAGCAAAAGTAGAAAAAGGAGGAGGAGAAAGAAAAAAAAGAATATAGATTAGAATAAAAAATGGAGAAGAATAATAATGAGAAGAAGAAAATGGAGAAAATGTTGAAGTGGAACAAGAATAAGAAAAAGAATAATATGAATGTGAAGGAGAATGAGGAGAATAAGAAGAAGAAAAAGGTGAAGGAGAATGAGGAGAATAAGAAGAATAAAAGGTGAAGAAGGATAATAAGAAGTTGAACAAGAAGAAGAAGGAGAAGGAGAAGAAAAAGATAGAGAAGAAGGAGAAGGAGAAGAAAAAGATATAGAAGAAGAAGAACAAGAAAAAGATAGAGAATTAGTAGAAGAAGGAGGAGGATGAGGAGTAGAAAAAAAGGAAAAAAGAAGAAGTAGAAGAATAAGAATGAGAAGTAGAAGAAGAAGATGGAGAATACAAAGGAGAAGGAGAAGGAGGAGAAAAAAAGAGGTAGAAGAAAAATCAGAAGGATAAGAAGAACAATAAGAAGAAGATGATGAAGGAAGAGGAGGAGGAGGAGGTGGATGTTAAAGAGGAGTAGGAGGAGAAGAATTAGATGAATAATCAAAAGAAGAAGAAGAATATTAATAAGAAGGAGGAGGAGGAAGAGGAGGAAGAGGAGGAGGAGAAGTAGGAGGATGAGCAAAAGCAGAACAAGGAGAAGAAGAAGAAATATGAGTAGAAGGAAAATAATTAGAAGAATAATAAAAAAAGAAAAAGAAGATGTAGAAGAAAGTTGAGGAGGATAAGTAAAAGAAGAAGCAGAAGAAAAAGAAGAAGAATAAGAAGAGAAACAAAGAATGATAAAAAGAAGAATAATAATAAGTAAGAGAAGAAGAAGGAATTAAAAATAGAAGTAGAAGAATTAGAAGAAGGATAAGTAGCAGAAGGATAAGAAAAAAAGGACAAGAAAAAGAAGGATATGAAAAAGAATGATAAGAAGAATAATAAGGAAAAGGAGGGAAAGAAGAAATAAATAAAGGAGGAGGTAGAGAAGAAAAAGAAGAAGAATAAGAATTAAAAAATAAAAAAGATGAATAAGTAAAAAAAATAAGAAGAAGATGAAGGAGAAGAAGGGGAAGATGAAGAAAAAGAAGGATAATAAAGAATGGAGAAGAAGAAGGAGAAGAAGGAGGACAAGAATACATAAAAGAAGAAGGAGGACAATAATACATAGAAGAAGGAGGAGGACAAGAAGAAGAAAAAGTAGGAGGAGGAGAAGAACAAAGAGATGTAGGAGGAGGAGAAGAAAAAGAAGAAGAAGGAGGATAATAAGAAAAAAGAGAACAAGAAAATAGAGATGAAGAAGATAAAGAAGAAGGAGGAGGAGGAGGAGGAGGAGAAGAAAATGGGTAAGAAGGATGAGGAGAAGAAGAAGAAGAAGCAGAAGACAAATAAAAAGGAGAAAAAGATGAACAAGTAGAAGAATGAAAAGGAGTAGAAGAAGCAAAAAAAAATTAATAGTAGAAGAAGGAGAATAATAAGAAGAGAAAAATAAGTAAAAGAAGAATTAAAAAAAAGAAGAAAAATAAGAAGTAGAATAAGAAGTAGGAGGAGACGTTGAATAAGAAAGAAGAAGAAAGAGCAAAATAATAATAAAAATATAAGAAGGAGAAGAACAAGGATGAGAATTAAAATAACAAGAATATGAAAAAGAAGAAGTAGAAAAATAAGAAAGAAATGAAAAAAAGAAGAAGTAGAAGAAGAATAAAGAGAAGAAGAAGATAAAGAATGAGAAGGAGGAGGAGGAGGAGTAGGAGTAAAAGAAGATTATGAATAAGTTGAGGAGGAGGAGAAAAAAAAGGAATAGAAGAAAAAGAAGAAGAACTAGAAGGAGAAGAATAATAATGATATGAAGAAGAAGAAGAAGAATAAAAAGAATGAGAAAAAAAAAGAATCAGAAGAAAAAGAAGAAGAATAATAAAAAGAATGAGAAAAAAAAAGAATCATAAGAAAAAGAAGAAGAAGAATAAAAAGGAGAACAAAAAACTAGAAGAAAATGAATGAGGAGGAAAAGAAGAATAAGAAGAAGGAGAAAAAGATGAAGAAAAATAATAAAAATAAGATAAAGGATAAGAAAAAGGAGAAGAAGATGGATAAGAAAAAAGAGAGGAAGGAGGAAGAGGAGGAGTAGAAGAAAAAGAAGAAGAAAAAGAAGAAGAAAAATAATATTATGAAAAATATAGCAAAGAAGAAGATAACAAATAAGAAGAAAGAGAGAAAAAAGAAGAAGCATAAGAAAAAAAAGGTGAAGAAGAAGTAAAAGAAAATAAATAGGATAAGTAGAAGGAGAAAAAGAAGAAGAAGGAGAAGAAGAAAAAAGAGGAAAAGAATAAGATTGAGAAAAAGAAAAAGAAGAAGGAGGAACAGAAAAAAAAGAGAAAAAGAAGAAGAAGAAGAGAAGAAAGAAGATAAGAAGAAAGAGAATATGAAGAAGATGGAGAATAAGAAGAAGAAGAATAATAATAAAAAGAAAAATGATAAGAAGAAAAAAGGAAAAATAAGAAGAATAATAACAATAAGGAGAAGAAGCACAAAAAGAAGGAGGAGGAGGAGGAGGAGGAGAAGAAATAGAAGAACAACAACAACAGGAGATCAAAAATAAAGAGGAGAAAAATAATATGAAGAAGAAGAAGGAGGAGGTGGAGGAGGAGGAAGAGAAGAAGAAGGAGGAGGAGAAGGATGAGGAGGAGGAGGAGAAGAAGAAGGAGGAGGAGAAGGATGAGGAGGAGGAGGAGAAGAAGAAGAAGAAGAAGGAGAAGGAATAGAAGTAGGAAGAGGAGGAGGAAAATAGGAAGTAGAAAAAGAAGGAGGAGATAAAGAAGAAGGTAAAGAAAAAAAGTTAAAAGAAGTAGAAGGAGTAGAAATATAAAAAAAGAAGGAGAAGAAAGAGAAGAAGTAGTTGGAGAAGAACAAGGAAGAAAGGAAGAAGAAGAAGAAAATGAAACATAAGAATAAAAAGAAGTTTGAAGAGGAGAAGAAGAATGAGAAAAGTTGAAAAAGAAGAAAATGAATGAAAATAAGAATAAGGTCAAGAAAAAGAAGGTGAAGAAGAAGAAGGTGAAGTAGAAGAATAATGAGAATAAAAAGAATGAGTAAACAAAGGGAAAATAGAATTAAAAGAAGAAGAAATATAAGAAAGAGAAGAAATAAGAAAGAGAAGAAATAGAAGAAAGATAAGAAAGAGAAGAATAAGGAGAAGAAAAAAATGAAAAGAAGTAGTAGAAGAAATAGAACAATATGAAGGCGAAGAAATTGATTTAGAAGAAGGAGGAAGAGAAAAAGAAGAAGAAGATAAATAATAAGAATGAAAAGAAAAAGAAGTAAAATAAAAGGAGAAAAAAAGGAGAAGTAAAAAGAAAAGACGTTGAAGAAGGAAAAGAAGAACAAGTAGAAGGAGAAGAAGAACAAGGAGGAGAATAAAAAGGAAAAGGAAAATGAGTAGAAGAAAAATGTGAAGAATTAGGAGGAGGAGAAGAAATAGAAAAAGAAGTATAAGAATAAGAAGAATTAGAATAAGTAGAAGGAAAAGAAGAAGGAGGAGGAAGAGGAGAATAAGAAATACATTAGAAGAAGAAAGAGAAAAAGTAGAAGGAGTAGAAGAAAGTGAAGAAGAAAGAGAATAATAAGAAGAAGTTGGAGAAAAAAAATGAGAAGAATAAGAAAAAGGAGTTAGAGGAGAATAATAAGGAGAAGGAGAATAAGAAGCATAAGTTCAATAAGAAGAAGTGGTAGTAGTAGTAGTAGAAGATGAAGCAGAATAAAAAGAAAAATTAGAATGAGAAGATAAAGAATAAGAAGATGAAGGAGAAGGAGAAGAAGAAGAACAAAATCAGGAGCAAAAGAAGAAGAAAAAGGAGAAAAAGAAGAAGATAAAGAAGAAGAAAAAGAAGGAGAATAATCAATATACTAAAAAGGAGGAGAAGTAAAAAAAAGTAGATGTAGAAGAAGTAAAGAAGAAGATGATGAAGATGAAGATGAAGAAGAAGGAAAAGAAGAAGTAGTAGAAGAAGAATCTCAAGAAGAAGATGAAGGGAAGAAGGAGAAAAAAAGAAGAAAAAGAAGAAGAATAGGAAGAATAAGAAGGAGAAGAATGAGAAGAATAAGAAGAAGAAGAAGAATGAGAAGAATAAGAAGAATAATAATAATAAAAATAAAAAAAAGTTGGAGAAAAAAATAAAAAGGAGAAGGAAATGTAGGAGAATAAAAAGGAGAAGAAGACGTAGGAGAAGAAGGATGATGAAAAAAAGAAATAGAAGAAAAATAGGAGGAGAAGCAAAAAAAGAAATGGAAGAATTAAAAAAACAAAAGAACAAGAAGAAGTAAGAGAACAAAAGTTGAAGTAGAAGTAGGAGGAAGAGAAGTAGGAGAAGAATAAGAATGCTAGAAAGGAGAATGAGGAGAAAAAGAAGAAAAAGAATATGAAGAAGAAGAATGAGTAGGAGTAAAAGAAGAATGAGAAGAAATGAGAAGAAAAAGGAGGAAGAGTGATATCCCTCTTGAAAACCTACAACTCTCAATTCTAGAAAGATAAAGTGTCATTTTTAGAGAGATAAACTTCCATTTTTGAGCAAGAAAAGGTCCATTTTAATCCTAAAATGGAGAATATTGATCTCTTAACCAATAAGAAATCATTTGTGAATATTGGTAAGGATGTCGTGCTAATATGTCCTAGAAACTCAATGAAAAATGAAGGACCCGCATTACTATTCTCGAATCACAGTAGCTAGGAGGCTACTAGAAGCTATCAATAAATAAAAACATAACTTTTGGGAAAAGGAGGGTCTTCTCTACACCAAGGGGAATAATCTTTTCGTCCCAAGGTGGGATACCACATGTATTGACTTTTTTAATGAGTGTAAAGGACAACCTTGTATGAGCTGATTCTGCCCCGTAACTCTTCTTAGATGCCGATTCTGTAGTAGGAGATGAAGGCTCAGGTGCTTCCTTTGCCTTTGCATCTGGCCCAGAGGCAACAAATTTAAATTATCAAAGCTTGCTGAACCCTTCTCCTATACATTAATAAGCATGTTTTCTCATGGTAAGCTTCAATTTGATGTTATTCGTGCATTTTTCACTATGCTGAAGCTGAAATTAGTGGTTAAATGGTGTTTTATGAAGGAAAAAACCTATTCTTACAATTCTAAGTGGAAGAGGACTTCCATCCTATATGGATACGAAGGCTATGGGTGATTGATGGATACCTTATGAGAATATTGAAGTGAATGCCTGAGTTCATGTCATTAGAAGAATATCCATTAGCCCTAGTATGGTTCTCTACCGAAATTACCTATTCATTTTTTTAATAAGCTCTTTCTTCTCCATTGCTCATTGTTTGAAAAAACTTTTAATCATGGATGAGGCAATGGCATATTTGACTCGTCCAAGCATTGCTAGGGTGTGTGTGGAGGTAAATCTCCAACACACACCTCCACAGAGACTGTGGATTGGAAGTGCTAGGGGGGGGGGGAGGAATTTTGGCAACCCATCATTCCAGATTATTTACTTCATTATTATTACTTCTGCAATAAAATGGGTCATGATATTAAAGAATGCATGGCGGGAAATAGTATGTGCAAAAAAATAGAAATAAGAAAATAAGTGAATAAGAATATATAGGTTAAGAAAGGGCAAAAAATATTTAGTGAGGAGGTGGAAGAATAGAAGCAGGTAGTTATGAGAGGAGGTGAAATTGAGGAGGTAATTTATGAGGAAAGAGATATGTTAGAAGAGAGGGAAAGAGAAGGGGCAGTACATAGAAGGAAGTAGGATTGTGAGGTGAAGAGGGGAGGTTAGGAATGAGGTTGCTGTAATGGGAATGTTAAAGGGTAGATTGGAGGGGGAAGGGCAGTAAGAAAGGAGAGAATTTAGAGGGAGGTGGGCAGAATTGTTTAGGTGAAGGGGAAGAAGTAGTGATAACAATATCGAAGAGGTTTTGGAGAAAAGGGGCAGTAAAGAAGGGTAGGAAAAAAAAGGAGAGAAAATAGAAATAGAAAGGGAATGACTAGAGAGATATAGGTGGTCGGAGGATGACCTCCTCTCAGAATTTGAGTTGGATTCAAAGAGTTGGCACTTTTTTTAATAACAAGGAGCCACTTAAACTAAAGCTAAATAGGATAAAAGATGATATACAAATGTATTAAAAAAGAAGAGGGCCTAAAAATAGGGATAAGGTGATGGAAGCAATCACGCACATAATAATGACTTTAGGAATGGGGGAAAAATCAGGAGGCATGAATGAACAGGCACAACCAAGTTCTAGTAATCCATCAATAAACACAAAAAAAATACGTGAATATGAAATATGAATCAAAATACACAACTAGGGCACAAGCAAAGTACAGTCATAATAGATAAAACATTGTATTGGAATTTAAGAGGAGTAGCGAACACTCCAACATTGAATAGACTTATAAATTTAATAAAAACACATAAAATAAAAATAATAATTATAGCTGAACCGATGGTGGATATAAGTTTGCTAGACAAATATAAAAAGATAGTGGCAATGGGCAAGACTTTTGGTAATTCAAATAGTAAATTATGGATAATGAGAGAGAATAATTTTGACATCAAAATTATAAAAGAATCTGAACAAATAATCACTTTTAAAATAGGCACTCAGTTGGAGGCAATAATGTTAGTGATGTATGCAAATAATGAGAAACACGATAGGAAGTCACTATGACGAGAGATGAAATAACTAGCCTCAAAGAATATGCCATGGTCCATAAGAGGTGATTTTAACATGATTATAAATGTAAAAGAAAAAAGGGGAAGACCCCCAGATGCAGAAGCTATAACTCATTTTAATGAGTCTATCACTAATGCAAATTTAATGGAAGTAGATTTCTTAGGCTCCAAGTATACATGGTGTAAAAACTGGAGGAAAAGAGGAGTTTCTAGTCTAGATTGGATAAAATACTATACAATTGAAAATAAGTAGAGAATTTTGGAGCTATAGGAGTTAAATATTTAAATAGGACCTACTTAGACCACACCCCACTACTCCTATCTATTTTAAAAAAAAGGGGAGGCCAAAAGGATTTAAATTTCAAAAAATGGGGTGCCTAAATGAAGATTTTATAAAGACAGTCAAGGACTCTTGGCTAGAGCTAGCCATGGGAAATCCTATGCAAACATTAGTGATAAAGATGTGCAGGCTAAAATCTAGATTAGGAGAATGTAATAAGGCTATATTTGGAGAAGTAAATACAAAGTTTCAGGAGGCTTAGAAAATGATGACCAGGATGGAAATAAAATATGAGGAAGACCAAAATGATGTGAATAGGATTAAGGTAAGTAAAGTCAAGGAAGAGCTGATGCTTAGAATTAACATGGAAAAAGTCTTCTAGTAACAAAGATCAAAAATAAATGACTAAAGGAAGGAGATATGAATACTAAATTCTTTCATGTAATAGCCAAAATTAGTTCCGTAAAGCATAAGATAAAAGGCTTAAAAAATTTAATAGTAAATGGATAGAAAAAGTGGAGGAGATAAAAGATAACTTCGATGAATTTTATAAGAGTCTCCTATGCGGGCCAGGCAAGTATAGGGATTCCTTGTTAATGCTAGCTGTATAATATAAAGTGTCAAAAAAGGATAATAAAAGACTAGATGAATACCAAGAGGAAGAAAAAGTAAAAGAAGCCATGTTTGGAATAAACAAAGATAGTGCAGTTGGGCCTGATGGATAAAATAATAAATTCTTTTAATATTACTTGGATATCATAAAAAAGGATCTAATAGCATCTTTTATCTAGATTTGTTTAGGATCCAATGTATTAAAATGATGTGCCACCTCTTTAACTATATTAGTTCCGAAGAAAGAAAATCCACAAAAATACGAGGATTATAGACTTATTAATTTATGTAATATGATATATAAAATTTTAACAAAATTACTTCAGGACAGATTAAGTTATATTCTCCCTAAGATTATTTTGCCAGAGCATATGGGTTTAGTTAAAAATAGGTTAATGATGCAAAATATAAATTTAGTTTCAAAATTGATAAAGGTTATTAAAGCCAAAGTGCGAGAGATTAACGTGGAAATAATACTGGATCTATCAAAGGCAGTTGATAGAGTGGAATGGAGGATGTTATGATATATAATGAGGAAGATGAATTTTTCAAAATTCTGGATAGATATGGTTTTAAATGCATATCAAGCATATGGGTTAAAATACTAATAAATGGCCTGGTAAGTGGTGAGTTTAAACCAAAAATGGGGCCAAGGAAAGGGACCCACTCTCACCTTTACTTTTAACATATATTAGAGTTATTAATTCTAAACATAAAAGAGAGAGTGAGAATGGAAAAAATATTACCTTATAAGCAACTAACTAACACCTCTATAGTGAGTTGTCTTACATATGCAGATAATGTAATTATCTTTACAAATGCAAGCATCAAATCTATAAAAAATTTGTCGAGGTTATTTCATTCCCTAGAAGAGTAAACATGCTAATTGTGGAATAAAAATAAATGTCAATTTATAATAGCTAGGAAATCACCCGAAAAGTTTGCTCAAAAAATCAAAAGGTTCATAGGTTTTATACAAAAGAAATATGCACTAGTGTACCCAGGGTGCCTAATTTTTGAAGGAAGAGTAAGAAATAATACTTAGCTTTCTTAGTGGAAAGGATGAGAAAGAAAATTACTGATTGAAAAAAAAATTTATTAAGTATGACAAGGAAAAGTCACTTTAATAATGAATTTTCTTCAAAGTTTTTTAGCACATATGCTTATGACAATACAACCCCCAGGGAAGGTGGTGGAAAAATTAGAAAAAGAGATGTTGAACTTTTTATGGGGTAAGAAAGATGAGAAACAAAAGCTTCATTGGAAAAAAAGGGTCGATTTATGCAATCCTAAGGATAAGGCAAGCTTAGGCTTCATCGAATTAAAAGACATGGCAAAAACCTAGGCATGTAAAAACTGGTGGAGACTCAAAGAAAATAAAAGTTTATGGGAAAGTTTCATGAGAGGTAAATATGGCATAGGAAACAACGAGTTTAAAGACATGAGAAATGCCTCAAAAATCTAGAAGCAAATGTTAAAGCAACGAGAGCTAGTATACAATTACTCTAGGCTAAACAAGAGTGGATGAAAATGAACCCTGAATCTGTAAGGTGTATTTTCATTAAAATGTGCTAAAACTCTTGTAAAAATGAAAAGAACCCCACAGAAAGCATTTACATGGATATGGGAAAAGAATAACCCACAAAAGATAAACATCTTTATGTGGAGAGTACTAACAAGCACCTTATCAGTCGATGTTAAAATACAAAAAAAGAGATAAGGATTTCTTCAAGATGGGAATGCTGCAATGAGGCAATATAAGACATAGATCATCTTTTATCAGAAGGGAAGATAGCGATGGAAGTATGGAGAAAGTTAGAAGGAGATGCACAGAATAAAAATAAGGTAACCTCATTAAAAGATAGACTAAAAAACTAGAGGGAGGTAAATACACAAATAAAAACACTTAATGGATTAGAAATAATGTCCCACATATAGTAATTTTGTGCATCTAGAAGCAATAAATAATAGCAGATTTGAGGAATCTTCAATGAATGTCAAATATATATTAGCAGAGATAAAAAAGGTTTGTTCAGTTATCTCAAAAATATACCCATGAAAGGGCATAGATAAGAAGACATAAAGGAGCATGAAAAAGGCTTAGGGATTAACATTCAAAAGGGAGAACTCAAAAGAAATAATTAGTTTTTCATGGACTAAGCCTGTGCAGGGAAAGCTTGCATTAAACACGAATGAAAGCTTCTATAAAGACATGGTGGCAGTGGGAGGAGGAGGAGGAGGAGTGATTAGAGACAAGGAGGGAAGAGTTATCAAAGCTTATACATTAAAAGAAAGAGCATCATTGGCTATGCATGCAGAGATACTTACTTTGAAGAAAGGACTACTAATTTGCACAGATGGCAGCTTACAAAATATCTTGGTTCAAGTAGATTCAAGAATATTAGTGGACTTACCCTCAAGTAAATTAAATATGTGGAAATATGAGGAAGAGAATAACTTGATAAGGAACTATTTGATAAGATTGAACAATACAATCAAACATATTTATAGGGAAGGAAATGCAGTAGTAGACAAACTAGTAGAGATAGGGTTCAAAAAAGGGATGCAAATGTTTGAGGTAGAGAATATCCTGAATTGAGTGAAAGAGTTAGTAAAGTTAGATAGGCATAAGAATCTAAAAGTTGTTTTGGGTGACTACCTATCATTGAACCGTATAGTTGTGCATGTTGGTAGAAACTGTTTGCAAGAAACATAGCGAATTTGGAGCGAAAGGTTTGGGCAGGTATGCATTTCTCTTGTAGGTTTAGTTCCAAGAAGCTTGCACATATATTGAGAAGGGTGTATTGTGTGTGTGCAACAACACAATACATGTGCTGGGAGAACAAGCAGGCAGAAAGGTAGAAGAGGATATATCCAGGTCTGGCAATGGATGAAACCCACACAATACTAAACAAATAGAAAGAGGTCAGAAAAGTAATTTGTTCAAGTTATTGTAAGGGTGATGCAAGAGACGTTATGGGGAAATGGGTAGTAACTAGAGATATTTATTGGGGTAGGATAGTAGAATATTTTGTTTATGCAGGCTACAACACAAGAGGAAGCTAGGTTTCAGCTAGAAGCTGGAGCATCTAAGAAGATTTAACAAATGTAAAGAAAAAAGAAAACAGAAGCAAAATGGGTTGGCTTTGATTTGTTGCTTTGCAAATACATGGTTGATAAAGGATATAAAACTGAGGGTGACGTATAAAGAAAGCAGAAGAAAGTAGAGGGAATGTCATTATTAGACTACCCTATGTTGTTTGGTTTAATGGACTGTAATTGTTAGGCGCAGGGGTGTAGAAAGGGTCAAGGGTTGAGGTGATTAAGAAATAATGGAGGGTGGGATGGTGTATTTCTTGCATTCTCTATTTTCCAGATTGAAAGAAGCATAAGCCCCAAAACAACAATGGCAAAAGGATTTTAACTCAACAAAGCAGAAGAGAGTAGAAAAGGTTTTATAGGTAGCAAAGAAGCTGAGTTCCACAACAAAGATAGAAAGGGGTTAGAAAATTAGTGACCTGGATATTCTAAGGAGTAGGTTATTCAACAGCATAAAGCTAGGTTCTAGTTAGAAGTTTGAGCTCGAAGGAGAGTTAAAAACTTTGTTGTTCGTTAGATATAGGGTGAAGAATAAAGAAAGCAAGAGGGGAGGAGGGAAAGTTAATCCTAGACTATTTTAAGTGTGATTTAAATGGTCTATAATTAGTAAGGGTTGGGAAGCACTAAGGGTTAAGGGTAAAGATATTGGGTAATGAAAGAGGGAGGAATAGTATTTTCCTTGGTTCTCTATATTTTGCTGATAAGCATAAGTAGGAGGCTGAAAAAGGGAAAGAATGATCTTATTCAGCAAAGCAGAATAGAGTATAGGAAGAATAAAGGGCTAGCAAAGAAGCTAAGTAACACACCAATAAAAAATTAAAAGAGAGAAATAAGAGGGAAGAAGCTACTTTTGAATAAAAGATCCAT
This sequence comes from Sapria himalayana, assembly GCA_029783825.1. Lineage (NCBI taxonomy): Eukaryota > Viridiplantae > Streptophyta > Magnoliopsida > Malpighiales > Rafflesiaceae > Sapria > Sapria himalayana. Next base: position 508,628 of record JAREIK010001290.1, read on the forward strand.
AAAATGCACAAAAAAGTTGTCAACACAAGTAAAAATGACATGGATTATTTATAATTTCTTGTTTTGGAGGTGGGGTGTAAAGGGTAAAGGGTAGCATATAGGTTGATGTATTAATGGTATACCTCTGCCAAAAGAAAGTGTTTAATATTAATAAAAACAAATTTAAAAAAAGAAGAATGAGAAGAATGAGAAAAAGAAGAATCAAAAGAAGGAAGAGTGGAAAAAGAATAAGAAGAAAAAGAAGAAACAGAAGAATAAGAAGAAGTAGAAGGAGTAGAAGAAGAAGTAGTAGTTGTAGTAGTTTTTTTTTTCAAAAAACGCTCTCACTTTCTAGAGAGAGAAAATCCCACTTTCTAGAGAGAGAAAATCTCCATTGTTGCTCAAAACAAGCTCTATTCAAGGTGAAAATGGAGCAAACCGACTTATTATTAAATAATAAGTCATTTGCCTAGATTGTGAAAGGGACCGCGTTGATTTCACGCACTCACGGGAACAAAAACGGGCATCCCGTTATCATCTTCTCTGCCGAAGAAACTCAAAGGCTTCTGGAACCGTTTGAAAACATGCTCATTGGTAAGTTCTCTCACGGCAGACCTCGAGCGATAGAAGTTCAGAAATTTATCGCAACCCTAAAGCTTAAGGGGAAGGTGAAGTTTGCAGACTTCGACGCTAAACACGTCGTGCTGCAATGTTCTCTACTTGAGGACAAATATTGCCTATGGCAGCGATGTTTATGGCAGGTCGACAGCTTCCCCATGCGCATATTGAAGTGGACAAAGGATTTCACTCCCCTGGAAGAGGCGCCGGTAGCTCCGGTATGGTTTACATTGCCGTTTCTGCCATTACATTTATTCTCTGAACATTCTCTCTATGCTATTTCATCGTGCTTGGGTAAACCCATGTTACGGGATGAAGCCACAGTAACCATGTCAAGGCCGAACAAAGCTCGTGTATGCGTTGAGCTAAATCTCCTGTCTAAGCCACCTACCAAGTTATGGATAGGCAGTGGGGAAGGTGACCAGGCCGAGGGGTTTTGGCAAACAGTCATCCCCGAAAGCCTTCCTTCTTACTGCCTAAGTTGTAAAAGGCTCGGGCATGAAACCATTTCGTGCAAGGCGAGGGAAGAAGAGAAAGGTAATGGGTAGAGTCAGGATGGAGGAGGCAAGAAGGCAATGAAATGGTTAAGGAAGGAGGAGGTTACTCTGCACAGAAACTCGTACGAAGAATGAATTATCCAGCCATCTGTTACAGAAATGGAGGGCCTGGATAGTAGAGAAAAACCAGAAGCATCCAGGAAATATACAAAGAAGAATCTTGCAGAAGATAATGCTCTAGAATTAAACTCAGAGGGAGAGAAAGAGGCCGACTTGAATGAAAATTGGGAGGTGGTGAAACACAAGAGAAAGCATGGCATAAAATCGAAACCTAGAATAGTGTTGAAAGAAAAGTTAGAGGATTATGGATGGATAGATGAAGACCTCCTGGATTTTCCAGAAGATGAATCGGTGATATTTAGTTGCCCTTTAATTAACAAGGGAGATGAATCACAAGAGGAGCTTGAGGAGAAAGCCAAAGATGACCTATCAATCTACAAGGAAGATTGGGGTAAGCTCTCAAGAACTCAATATATGGAGGCCTTGAAGCAAATGGCTATGGCTCTCGGGAAATAGGTAAAATATAATGAGATTATGCATGAAACCACCCACACTCCTAAGACCGTAAGAAACATGAAGAAATATGTCAATAAGATTTATGAATCTAAGTGTACAACTCGAGCTCAAGCTAAATTAGGTCTTAATGGATAGATGCCTATATTGGAATGTTAGGGGGATAGCTAATACCCCCACGATAAATAGATTAAGACTTTTAATTAAAGAACATAAAATATCATTAATGGTTATTGCAGAGCCAATGGTCCTGCAAGATCAATTAATTAAATATAGTGAAATTTTAGGGTTTAAAAATGCCTACTCTAATTTAAATAGCAAACTTTGGATTTTATGGCATAATAAGATGGAAATTGAAATATTAAAAGATACTGAACAGATAGTACACTTCAAATTAGATAAGAACACAGATCAAATAATTTCAGCAGTTTATGCTAAAAATGATAAATAATCTAGGTTAACGTTATGGGAGGAGATGAAAGATATAGCAAGTAGAAACTCTCCTTGGATCATAGGAGGAGATTTTAATATAATTAGAAGCCCTCAAGAAAAGAAAGGTGGTAAATCACCAAATAAGGTAGCCATGAATCAATTTAATGACACAATAGACGTTTCTAATTTAATGGAAATAGATTTCACTGGTTCAAGATACACCTGGTGTAATAACTGGCAAAAAAGGAGAGTCATCTGGGCACGACTAGATAGGGTAATGTGTAGCGCAAAGTGGGTCACCTCACAAGGGACTACGGGGCTAAGACACTTAAACAGAACGTGTTCTGATCATAGCCCACTGCTTATCACGATACAAAGGAACCAGGGAAGTATGCCTAATTTTAAATTTAAAAATATGTGGGTTAAGCATGTAGGCTTTGATAGTCTCGTCAAAGAGTCTTGGACAGAGCCAACGGAAGGAAAGCCGATGCAAGTTCTAACAACAAAGCTACTAAGATTAAAATCTAGCTTAAAATCAAGGAACAAAGAGGTTTTTGGAAATCTAACCAGGAGTTAAAAAAAGCGGAAACAGTAGTAGCTAAGTTGGAGCAAGAGTTTGACATCACTAACAACAATGAAACTCGGTTAAATTTAAGTAAGGCCAAAGCAGAATTAAGTTTGAAATTACACATGGAAGAAATTTACTGGAAACAGCGAGCAAAAATAAAATGGTTAAAAGATGGCGATCGAAATACCAAATTCTTTATAATATAACTAAAATAAAATCTCAAAAGAATAAAATTAAAGGTATAAAAAATGAAGAGGGAATATGGGTAGAAGAAGAAAAGGAAATAAGATCTCTTTTTAAAATTTTTTTTGAAAACCAATTATGCAATCTATCATATAGGGTGGATAATTCCCTAATGCATGAGATTAGGGAAACCATTAGGAAAGCTCAAAACCAAATAATGGAATTGATCCCGGAAGAACTAGAAGTAAAAGAGGCAGTTTTCAACATAGAAAAAGAGAGTGCTGCAGGACCGGATGGTTGGAATAACTATTTTTTCCAGTCAAACTAGCACATTGTTAAAACTGAACTAGTCCCCACAATTGCTAGTTTTTTTGTAGGGGCGGAAATCCCAAAATCATGGGCAAAGTCATATATAGTATTAATTCCAAAAAAAGATTCGCCACAGAAATGTGAGGATTTTAGACCTATAAGTTTATGTAATGCTATTTATAAAATTTTAGCTAAAATTTTACAAAATAGACTAAGCTCAATCTTACCATCTATAATATCTCAAGAACAAATGGGATTCGTTAAAAACAGATTAATGATTGAAAATATAAAACTTGTATCCGAGATGATGAAAGATATAAGAGTTAAAACAAGAGGTAACAATTTAGTGGTTAAGCTTGATCTATCGAAAGCCTTTGATAGGGTAGAATGGGATACCCTTTGTTTTGCGATGAGAAGGTTTGGATTCTCTGAGCTTACCATAGACTTAATATACAGATGCATTTCAAGTACTTGGGTAAGAGTGATTGTAAATGGAAAGATAAGTGATGAATTTAAACCAAATAGAAGCTTAAGACAAGGAGACCCGTTATCTCCCCTCCTCTTTGATATTTATTTAGAATTACTAATTCGAAACCTGAATAAAAGAATGACAGAAGGTAAAATAATACCATTCAGACAACCAAAGAATACACCCATAATAGGTTGTTTAGCCTATGCAGATGACCTTATAATTTTTACAAATGCTAGTACAAAGTCTTTAAGGAATCTTATGGATCTTCTTCAAATATTTGAGAAGGAACAGGCCAAATCATAAATAAAAGTAAATGTCAGTTTATGCTTGCCAAAAATGTAAAATTAAAGGTAGTACATAAAATTAAAAACATCACCGGCTTTTTAGAAATTAAAGGGGCATTAATGTATTTAGGATGTCCGATATATGAGGAAAGGTTGAAGGAAGAATATTTAATTTTTCTTCAAGACAAGCTAAGAAAGAAAATTGCAGGTTGGAAAGAAGAGCTTCTAGGATTTGGGGGGAGGATAACGCTGATCTCACACATTTTACAAAGTACACTGATACACATTTTATCAGTTATTCATCCACCTAAAAAATTTATTAAAAAACTTGAATCGGAAATGGAAAATTTCTTATGGGGTAAAAAAGAAGGGAAAAATAAATTACACTGGAAGGACTGAGAATCAATCTGTTACCCAAAAGAAGAAGCAGGATTAGGATTAATGAACCTACAGGATTCGGCTGCTGCCTGGGATTGCAAAGGCTGGTGGAGACTGAAAGAAAGCGACAATCTTTGGGCAAAATACATGCGGGCTAAATATCTAGATTATAAGAACAGAAGCCCTAAGAAAGCTTTGAATAGCGGGAAGGCAATGGAAAAACAAAAGGAGATGGTAGACTCACACTCCACACTAAAGAAAAGTGGCTGGAAATGGACTTTAACGCCACAAGGCAACTTCTCTCTAAAGTCAGCTAAAGATCTGGTCAGACAGAAAAAACCTGTTCAAACATTATTTAAATGGGTATGGCAAGAAAATGTCCCAAAAAAATGTGTTCGTTTACATGATAGGTTTTAATGAATGCTATACCGGTAGATACGAATGTACAAAAAAAGGGATAAAAATGGCATCAAGATGTGAATATTGCTTACAAGAAATTGAAACAACTGATCATTTATTTTCTAATGGGACAATTGCAGCGGAAATATGGAAAGAGATGGAGGGGGAAAAACAAATAAGTAATAAAGATGATGGTTTAATAGATAAAGTTAAAAAATGGGAAAGGGAAACTACGAAAAGCCCCATTAGAAAATGGCTTAATCAGAAATTACCGCATGTTATTATCTGGTGCATATGGAAATCTCGAAATAAAAGTAAATTTGAAAATATTAGGATGAATTTAACAGAAATAATAAAAGATATTAGAAAGGAGATAAGTAATATAGCTAACATAAAACATATTAAAATAGAGAATAAGAAAAAAGATAAGAACCTTGAGAAAACATGGGACCTCACTTTTAAAGTAGTAAATCAGCAATTGGCTAAAAGCATATACTGGAATAGCCCACCGGTCGGCAAAGTTTCACTTAATATAGATGGTAGCTTTAACAGGGATACTGGAATAGCATGTGGAGGAGGGGTAATAAGAGATTATAAAGGGACGGTAAAGAAAGCGTTCACCCGTGCCAGTAGAGCCTACTCGGCCCTGGAATCAGAAATTAAAGCCTTGAAAGCAAGATTAGAGATATGTAAGAAGCTACATTTTAAAAATATACAAGTTCAGGTAGACTCGAAGTTAGTAGTCGAAATAGTAATTAAAAAGAAAATTTTATGGAAGTATGAAGATGATTTAGAAGTAATTTTCAGCCTCTTAGATGAGCTAAAAGCTTCAATTACACATATATATAGGGAGGCTAATAATTTAGCGGATAGTCTATCAAGAATAGGCTCAACTAGAGGAGAGAGAGAATATGATGAGGAGTCTTTGCCACATAAATTAAAGGGAATAGCATGCTTAGATAAAATGACATTTCCTTACATAAGAACAATTAAAACAGCCTAAGACGGTAGGATAAATAATTAAAATCTACTAACTCGGCAGGGGAATTTCTGTCCTTGCAAGGCTTGTCTAAAAAGATAAATAGAAGGGAAAAGGTAAGAGCTGGAATTTTGTGGTTTTGTATTTATTGTTTTTACTTGCAGGAAAGCCTTAATCGGTCCACTACTTCATGCCCTTTGAAGCGAAAATATCCTGGAAATCATAATAATCTGTGCTAGATTTACAGTGTCATGTGTTATATATACATATCTTGTGTTTATTAGAGGTTGAAGTTACATGTAATTATACAATGCATGTGTTATGTTAAATAAAAAGCTTTAGGCTAAGTAAGTATCTAGTATAGAAGATAGATAAGGCTCAAGATGCGGCAAAGGGAATTGACATGATATTCAAGATGATAGCCTAAAGATTACAGCAACATAGAAGGAAAGGGCTGGAAAATTGGGGCAGGGAATTTCTGTCCTGCAAAGCTTGTCTAAAAGGTAAAATAAGGGAAAAGGTAAAAGCTATTTTTTGTGACTTGTGTTTTGTTGTTTTTACTTGCAGGAAAGCTCTAATCGGTCCACCACTTCATGCCTTGTGAAGTCAAAATACCTTGAAGAATATGAGATCCAGTATCAGCATTATAGAGTCAGATGTTATATATATATATTAGAGGCTCAAGTTACACGTAATTATGTAATGCATGTGCTATAACAAATGAAAAGTTCTAGGCTAAGTAAGTGTCTAATATAGAAGATTGAAAAGGCCCAAGATGTGACAAAAGAATTGATATGATACACAAGATGGAGCCTAAAGATCCAGTAATATAGAAGGAAAAGGGCAAAGATGGTAAGAAGGAAGAATAAAGGGCTGAAAATCGGGGCATAGCGGAGCAAAGGTAATTTGTCAAATGGATATATTCCTGTTACTAACCCACTGCAGGGAACATGGAGAATAAAGCATAGAGTAGATGTACATCAGGAAAAGTAGAAAATACAGAAGGGTGCGCCATGAGATAGAGATGGAAGATTTCACAAGCAGAACAAATGAGAATTTATTAGGACTCCTCATTGTAATATTATTAAATTCTAGAAAGAATATCAAAAAAGTCACTAGAAAATTGGGCAAGGATGTAACAGGGTAAAGGGTAGAAGTAGCTTGTAAAAATGGTATTCCTCCGCCAAAAGAGAGGGCTATAAATAATAAAAAACAAATTAAAAAAAAGTAGTAGTAGTAGTAGTAGTAGTAGAAGAAGAAGAAGAAAAAAAAAAACAGAAGAAGAAGAAAAAGAAGAAAAAGAAGAAGAAGAAGAAGAAGAAGAAAGAGGCAGAAAGAGTAGAGGTAGAAGTAGAAGATAAAGAAGAAGAATAAGATGAAGAAAAATAATAAGAAAAATAAAGAAAAATAATAAAAAAAATAAGAAAAAGAACAATTAGCAAAGAAGAAGAAGAAGAAGAGGAAGAATAATAAGTAGAAAATGATGATAAACAAGAAGGATGAGAAAAAAAAAGTAGAAGAAGAAGATGATGAAGTAGGAAAAGCAGAAGAAGAAGAAGAAGAAGAAGAAGAAGAAGAAGAAGAATAAGAAGAATAAGAAGAAATTGGAGAAGAAGAAGAATAAGAAGAATAAGAAGAAATTGGAGAAGAAGAAGAAAAAGAAGAATAAGAAGAGGAAGCATAAGAAGTAGAAGAAGAAGATAAAAAAGAAGGAGAAGAAGAAACATAAAATGAAGAAGAAAAATAAGAAGAATAAGCAAACAAAGAAGAAGAAAGAAAAGAAGAAGAAGTAAAAGGAGTAGAAGTTGGAATATAATAATAATAATAATAATAATAAGCAGATAAAAATGAATCTAAAGTAGAAGAAGAATAACAAAAAGAAAAAGAAGAAGAAGAAGCTGAAGAAGAAGAAGAAGAAGCTGAAGAAGAATAAGTAGTAGGAGAAGAAGAAAAAAAAGAAGTAGAAGGAAAGAAAAAGTAGAAGAAGAAGATGATGATGATGATGATGAAGCAGAAGATGAAGAATAAGAAGAAGAAGAAGATGTAGTAGTAGTAAAATAAGTATAAGAAGAATAAGAAGAATAAGAATAAGAATAAGAAGATGTATAAGAAGTAGATGAAGTAGAATAAGCAAATAAAGTATAAGAAGTAGAATTAGAAAAAGATGATGATGAAGTAGAAGAATAAGAAGGTGGTGGAGGAGAATAAGAAGGAGAAAATAAAGAACAAGAAAAAACAAGGATAAAAAGAAGGAGTAGAAGGAGAAATAGAAGGAGAAGAAGAAGAAGGTGTAGAATAAGAAGAAAAAGAAAAAGGAGAGGAAGAAGGAGAAGAAGAAGAAATAAGAAGAAAAAGGAGAAGAAGAAGAAATAAGAAGAAGAATGATAAAAAAGAAGAAGAAAAAGAAGTAGGAGAAGAAGGAGAATGAGAAGAAAAAGAAATAGAAGAAAAATAAGGAAAAGCAGAAGGAGATGCAGAAGAAAAAGAAAAAGAAGAAGAAAAAGAAGATGATGATGATGAAACAAAAGAAGAAGAAGAAGAAGAAGAAGAAGAAGTAAGAGAAGAAGAAGGAGAATGAGAAGAAGTAGGAAAAAAAATAAGAAGGATAAAAAGAAGAAATAAAAGAAGAAGACGAAGAAGAACAAGAAAGAGAAGAAGAAGAAGAAGAAGAAGAAGAAGAAGAAAAAGAATGGGAAGAAGAAGAAGAAGAAGAATGAGTAGAAGAAGGAGTAAAAGAAGAAGGAGAAGAAGAAGAAGGAGAAGAATGATGAGAAAGAGGAGAATAAGTAGAATAATAAAAAGAAGATGAAGAAGAAGTAGAAGAAGAAAAAGTAGTAGAAGAAGAAGAATAATAATAATAATAATAATAATAATAATAAGCTCAAGTAGTAGAAGAAGAAGATGTTGAAAAAATAGTAGAAAGACTTGAGGTCGAAGAAAAAGACAAAGAATAAGAAGAAAAAGAAGAAGAAGAATTAGGAAAATAAGTAAAAGAAGTAAACATGATGATGTAAAAGAAGGAGGAGAAAAAGAAAAAGAAAAAGAAAAATTTGAAGAAGATTATAATGATGCAGGAAAAGAAGAAGAATAAGAAGAAGCTGAAGAAGAAGAAGAAGAAAAAGAAGAAAAAGAAAAAGAAAAAGTAAAAGAAGAAGAAGAATTAGAAATGGAAGAAGTAAAAAATTAAGAAGAAGTAGAAGAAGTAGTAGATGAAGAAGAAAAAGAAGAAATATAAGAAAAATAATAATAAGAAAATATAGAAGAAGAAGAAGTAAAAATATTATAAGATGAAGAAGAAGAAGAAGTAGTAGAAGAAGTAGAATTCAAATAAGATGCAAAAGAAAAAAATAGGTAGAAGAAGAAGAAGAAGTAGTAGTAGTAGAATAAGAAAAAGAAGAAGAAAAAGAAGAATTAGAAAAAGAAAAAGAATACAAAGAAGATTAAGAATGAGTAGAAGAATATGAATAGAAAGAAGAAGAAAAAAAAGAAGAAGAAGTAATAGAAGAAATAGGAGAAAAAGAAGAATAGACAGAAGTAGAAGAAATATAAGAATAATAATAATAATTGAAGAAAAATAAGAAGAATAAACAAAAGAAGAAGAAGCAAAAGGAGATGATGAAAAAGTAGAAGTAAAAGAAGAACAAAAATAAGTAGAAAAAAATAATCAGAAGTAGAAGAAGATTAAGAAAAAGATAAAAAAGAAGAAGAAGAAGAAGTAGTAGTAGTAGTAGAAGGAGCATAAGTAGCAGAAGAAGAAGAAGCAGCATTAAAAGAAGAGATAAAAGAAGTAGAATAAGAAATAGAAGAAGAATAAGAAGAAGAGTAGAAGATTTATAATAAGAAATAAAAGAAGCTGTAGAAGAAGAAGAAGAAGAAGAACAAAAAGAAGAAAAAATAAAAGAAGATGAAGTTGCAAAAAAACAAAATAAGAAGAAGTCGAAGAAGAATAAGTGGAAGAACAAGAAGAAGAAATTGAAGAAGTAGAAGAAAAAGAATAATAAGAAGCAAATTATGAATAAAAAGAAAAAGAAGAAAAATATGTAGAAGGAGCACAAGTAGAATAAAAAGAATAAGAAGCAAAAGTAGAAGAAAAAAAAGTAGAAGAAGAAGAAGAATAATAATAATAATAATAATAAGCAGAAGAAGAAGAAGAAGAAAAAGAAGAATAAGAAGCTGAATAAAGAGAAGAAGAAGATGAAGAAGAAAAAATAGTAGAATAATATAATGATGATGATGATCATAGTTATAATGATGCTGAAGAAGTGGAATAAGAAGAAGAAAAATAAAAAAAAGAAAAGGAGTATGAAAAATAAGATTATAAAGAATAAAAAAGAAGATTAAGAAGATCTAAATGATGATGATGGTGAAGAAGAAGACAATAAAATGAAGATGAATAGAAAAAAAAAGTTGATGATAATGCTGATATTGATGATGATTATAATGATAATGATGCCGATTAAGAATAAAAAGTTAAAGAAGAAAACAAAGAAGAAAAAGAAGTATAAAATAATAATAATAAAAGTAAGATGATGGAGATGGTGATGGTGGTCATGGTGGTGATAGTGATAATGATGAATAAAAATAACAAGAAGAAGAAAAAACAAATTAAGAATAATATGAAGGTTATCAAGAAGAACAAAAATAAGAAAAACAAGAAGGCAAAGAAAAAGAATTTGAAAAAGATGATGATCATGATGATGATGATGATATGATGAAGAAAATGAATATGATAATGATGATGTTGTTGAAGATGATAATGATGATGATGGTGGTGATGATGATGAACAAGAATATGCTGATGATATTGAATATGATGATGAAGTAGATGAATAAAAAGATGATAATGATGATGATGATGATGTTGTTGTAGATGGAAAAGAAGAAAAAAAATAAAAAGAAAAATATGATCAAGAATAAGAAGATGAATATGAAGATAACTAAGATAATGAAGATCATGAAGATGAAAAAAAATAAAATCAAAAATATAAAGATGAAATGGAAGATGAAAAAGCGGAATAAAAAGATGTTGAAGAAGAAAAAGATTTAGAAGAAGAGAATGAAGATAATAATGAGAAAGAAGAAGATTAAAAATATAAGAATAAAAAAATAATAATAATGAGAAGAATAAGAAATGAAGAAAGATAGAAAGACAAAAAAAGAATAAGAAATAAAATAAGAAAATATTGATAAAGATGATGATGAAGTTGAATAAGAGGTAGAAAAAGAATAAAAAGATAGAAGAAAAATATGAAGAAGAAGAAAAGTAGAAAAGAAATATAATATGAAGAATGAGACAAATTAGAAGAAAAAGATATATTTGAAAAAGAAGAAAAAAAATGAAAATAAGAAGGAAATGATGTAGAACAAGAAGTAAAGGAATAAGTTGAAGAAAAATATAATGATGAGGATAATCATAATTTTGATGATGATGATGATGATGATGATGATGATGATGAATAAGAAGAATAAGACAAAAAGAAAAGGAGTAAGAGAAAGAAGATGATGAAGAAAAAAACAAAAATATGATAAACATGAAAATGAGGATGAATATCAAGAAGAAGACAATAAATATGAAAATGAAGAAGAAGAAGATGATGATGATGATTATGGTTATGATGATGTTGATGATGATGATGATGGTGGTGATAATGATGGTGATAATGATAATGATGATGATAATGATGATGATTGTGATGATGCTGATCAAGAAGAACAAGTTAAAGAAAAATTTAGAAGAAAAATAAGCATAGAAAAGATAATAATAAGAAGAAGATGATGATAATAATGATGATGATGGTGGTGGTGGTGATAGTGATAATTATGAATAAGAATAAAAAGAAGAAGAAGAAGAATAATAATAATAATAATATTAAGAAGAACATGAAGGTTATCAAGAATAACAAGAAGAAGAAGAACAAGAATGCAAAGAAAAAGACTTAAAAAATGATGATGATGTTGAAGAAAAAGAACATAAATATGATGATGATGATGATGATGATGATGCTAATGATGATGATGATGATGAAAGGAGATGAAGAAAAAGATGATGATGATGTTGTTGTTGATGAAAAAGAAGAAGAACAAGAATAGAAAGAAAAATATGAAGTAGAAGAATAAAAAAAATGAAAAAAAAGAAGAATAGGAAAAAAGATGATGGCCAAGAAGAAGAATAAAAAGATAAAAAAGAAAAAAAATTGAATATGGAGATGAAAAATAACAAGAAGAAGAAGATGATGTTAAATAAGAAGATGAAGAAGAACAAGGTGAAGAAAAAATAGAATAACAAATGGAAGAAAAAGATAAACAAAATTAAAAAAAAAGTAAGAAGAAGATTATGATGATGATGATGATGATGATGATGATAATATTGATAAAGATGTAGAATAAAAAAACAAAAAAAAAGAAGTAGAATACAAATTAGAATATAAAGAATAAGAAAAATAAAAACATGAAGAAGGTGATGATCAAGAAGATGATCATAATGATCATGGTCATGATGATGATGATGATGATCAAGATGATACAAAATACTTAGAAAAATAAAAAGAAAAAAGTATTGGACGAAGGAGGTGGAGGATAAAGAATAGAATAGGATGTTGATGATGAACAAGAAGATGAATAAGAAGAAGTTGAACAAGAAAGTGAAGATGAAGACGATAAAGAAGAAGATGATGAAAAAGAAGAAGATACAGAAGAATAAGATGAAGAAGGATAAAAATAGCATGACAAAGAAGAATAATAATAATAATAACAAGAAGAAGAATATGATGATAATGATTGTTCTGTGTTCAAACTACTCAATATGCTTACATATTTTGGTGGTTTATGATGATGTTTAGACTTGGAAATTAAGATAATATGAGTTGATTTTATGACTTTGATATATTGAAGACTTTTGATAAATAGTCATGACATCAATATGTTTTCAGAGATATTTAGCAGAGGAGGTAGATAATTGAGACTCACATAGTTTCGACATTCATTATTAGCTAAAACTCTACTTAATTGATTGAGAAAATTCTTTTTCTCCATGGCCCTACTAACACATTAGCACAATCTTTTAACTATGGGATGCATTTCTAGTGGTTATGATATTATCATAATGTCACATTCATACTTAGCTTAGAAAATTCAAATGATAGTGACATTAATTTTTTGTCACAGCAACAAAGTACTCCACTATTACTCAATTTCACAGCCAAGCACAATCACAACAACTTTATTTTTAATAAGGCTAGATATTCTCAAGTCAGAGTGATGGGTTTTTTAAAAAGTTATAACTTTTGAGCTATATAAATTTACAGTCACAACAACTCATGTCAAAGTCATTATAATTATTCAAAGGTGTAACTTTTAAGATACTAAATATTATAGATGATATTACTCTAGTATGACAATTCCAAGGCCATGACTCTTATTTTTAAAGGAATGCATATTTATTACATATATTCTCAAGCTAAATTACAAGTTCAATGGAAACCTCACAATGTTACAACAACAAGATATATGAGGGAAGAGATGGCTAGTATCATGGAACTTATAAGATCATAGATACTTGAGAGAAATTAACAGAAAATTATGTGTCGTAATAATTTCCATTTTTATAGCCACAACCATTTCATGAAAGAACATCTAAGCATCATGACTATTTCTCAATATCACAACCATATAAAACTCAAGAAAGACTATTGCCAACGTAATACCTTCTACACATCACTATGGCTATATAATAAAATGATAAGCCATTCACCATTCCATAGTAACATCTCAATAATGCGGCCCGTTATGGATGAAAAAAAAAGCTTGAAGCCACGGCCATTTCATAATACCACAACATTGTAATATAAAGACATTTTACCCAAGTCATCATTCTTAATAGTATCATGACTTTGGGTTACGAAAAGATCAAGATGCAGACTAGAGCAATATTCATTTTTTAGAGTCATGCCCTCAAGAAGAAGAGATAAATGTCAAAGTTTTGATAATCTTCTGAAAGTCATGATTTCTACTTATAATAATATGAGGTTGCCCGAGTATAAAAGTAGAAGATAATGAAATTTTAATAATCTAACTTATTTTTCTTCTTCTCCCTCATTTAAAAATGAAACCATGACAACTACAAAACTTAAAAGGTAACTTTCACACTTCCTAGGGGTTCCACAAGCAAGCAAGTGATGAAAAATTAATACTAATATCTAAAGTTGAGGGGCATAGCTTTCAAAAACCTCTTAGCTATGGATCGATTCAGGAATGTATACCAAACTAGCATGTTCTAGGGTTTGTGTAAATTGAGATATGTGATGTGAATTTAGTTTTTTTTATTGAATGAATGTGTTTGATTTATTTTATGTTATGAATATTAATGGATGGTAATTTAATTAAACTTGAACTAGGGTTTCAACTATTTGTAGGTTGTATAATATTTCCATGTTGGATGATGATAGGTAAATAATAAGGTTCACTAATGCATTTGATAGTAAGAATTGATAGCCCTTTTGACTTTGATGCACACGAAAAAACTATATGTTAAAACTCAAGATTTAGGTATGATACTCATCATGAGTATGACACTTTTGAAGCTGAAAATGCAAATACTTTTACATATCAATTTATTGTATGTACTTTAAAAGAACTAGTTCTTGATTGGGATAGATGCTATATAGAATATTCTTTCAATAGGTTCACTTTTACTATGAAAGTCATATCACCACCAAGGAGGATGGTGATAGACAATTCTTTGGATATGTATGAGTTTGTTGTGACTCATAAAATGGTGATAACTTTTATAAATTACTTTTACTATATGATTCAGACTAGTGAAACTTGAGAAAAGTATACATTAATTGTATGAGTGGTACTTACGAAGCTGAAAGTAAAAGTGCTAGTTGAAAAAGTAGCATAAAAGGTATGAGATTATGAATGACTCTAGAGAAAAGATGAATTTATGTCTTTGTGGTGACACACTAAGGTGACATCCACAAGGGGACCACCATTAGTATGAGCTCAATGATGATTACAATCTTATATAATATTAGGGCAATGAGTCATTGCATAATACCTCAACATTCATTCTTTATTTATACATAATATAAGCTGAGAAACTTACATATCATAATATAGATTAGATGAATAAACTATGTACTTAAAAATATCTAATAATTTGAGTACCTATTTTTCTAAAAATAGGTTGTCTCATTGTTGAATAGCAAAATATTGATACAATCTATATGGGATCAATATCTAAACAAAATTTCATTCTTTTACTTGTATGACCCATGCAATTAATGAACTCATTTGATGAGTTACTCTCATTAATAAGATTTTGGGATATTGCATAACTAATAAAAGTATGTGACATAATAAAGTCACAATAAGTTTTTGATATTTTTGTTATGAAATATTTAGTTTGGTTAGTTAACATATTTTTGTTATGAAATATTTAATAATTATTCTTGTATTAGGATAACCCTTCTTACAGGTTAGTTAGCATTGAGTTTGATAAATATTCTCAAATCTAAAAGCTTGATTTTGTTAACTTGTTTGAATGTGGATTGTTGATTTTTGATTTTTTTTATATTTGTTCTTCTTTTTTTTCTTTCCATCCACAAATCTACAAAATCAAAATGTATAAAAAATTTTTCCAAGTCTTTCTAACTAATTTTCTTAAAGAGTTCCATGAAAAGAATGAAGCATATTAAATTCATTTTGAAAAACATGCAATATAAGTGAGCAAAAGTATCCCAAACTTTCATTAAAATAAGAGTTATGATGCTCAATGAAGTGACTTAAATTATGAACCTTATGATGACTAGTATTAACCCAATTATTAGTTAGAAGATAGTTATGGATGCTAGGAATATACAAGCTATGAGAAGAAGACATATAATGAATCTAAACCATTTTTAAGATCTTATTGGATAGTTAAAATTGATGAATTATTGAGAGAATTGAGAATAGATAATGCTATTAATTAAGAAAAGATGAGACAATAGAGAGAGAAAGAAGTCATAAATTGGGTAAGTCCAAAGAAAGTGTTGCATCAAAAATTTTTGTAGCTAATGCAAAAATAGTTATGGCTGAAAATTTAGAAGATGGAATTGAAGATACAATCTCAGTTATTCAAAAAGAATAGGAAAAAGTGAATGATAAAATATATTTAGCCAATATGGAAACACTTGTTGTAGAAATGCTTGAAGAGCAAATTAAAGATATGGCCTCAATTGTTCAAAAAGAAAAAGTTGAAGTGAATGACAAAATTGTGGCTAAAACAGAGATAAATGTTGTATAAAATCTTGAAGAAAAAAAATAAAAGATGCGGCCTCAGTTATTCAAGAAGAAGATGAAGTGAGTGATGAAATCTTCATAACTAGTACAAAAATAATTGTGCTCGAAATTCTGAAGAGGAGCTAGAAGATAAGAAATTAATTTAGCCCATAACATTTTGTGGGCTGAATTGGAAAATGTTAATGAGTTGTGTAAATATAAAATTGAAAAAGTCAAGACATTTCATTATGTCAAGGTTAAAGACACAATAAAGAAGAGTCAAACACAAAATAATTCTATGGATGAGGTATATTAAGACAATCATCCATCATCCATGATTGATGGTGAAATTACATTAAAAAAAGAAGTAAATTAGTATATTGAGAAGCATATTAAGGATAGTAGAAATCACTAATAGAGAGGAAAATGTTTTGAAGGTAGCTATGGATGTTAAACATAACACTACTTGTGAGGAAACCCAAAAAATATTTATTTGCTACTTGCATAATGAAATGTGATAATTTTGAGAATAAAAGTTACATGTAAATATTTACACTTAAATCCCTCATCCCCTCCTCAATATGTTAATGAACAACTTTAGGCACGACATGTCCTCATACCCCAAACCCTTAAGGGATTCGATGACATGTGCACTAAACTTATGTTGTTGAAATATTAGTAATTGGCAACGTCGTAGAAGCACAGACTATGGTCATTGGAGGGGAGGAAATAAGTCAAAATAGACCAATAAAAGAAAGATTCTTTCTTATAAAAAAAGAATAACATATTCAAACTATTTACTATTCAATATTTTTTTACCCAAAGTTGTAGGCTTTTTAGAGCCATGACTTTGGTGCATAGAAAGAAATAGCCCATCAAAATCTACATGACTAAGTCATGTCAAGTTTTTAGAGCTATGAATTTGATATTACAGAAGAAAAAGTATTATAAAAACTATTTGAAAAGGTTGTAGTAGTTTTTTAGAGTCATGACTTTTGTGCTATAAAAGGAAAAGTATTATATTAGCCATATCGAAAAGTTGGTTTTTAGAGCTGACTTAGAAGGTTCTACTTACCATAATGGCATGACTTTAATAAATAAAAGAAATATAGACTCAAAGAGTCATGACCTTTAATTACTAGGTCATAATTATAAATACCTAATCCTCGAATCTCCTCCATGAAAATATCTAATTTTCTACTAATGCCAGGACAATTCACAATTAATCCTTTTAGTTTATTATTTCGATAATGGAAAGAAGAAATCATCAAAAAATAATATCATGGAGATGCCCTATAAGGAGAAAGGGAAGTGAAAAAAATCAAGCACCAAAGAAATACTACCTAAAATTGTGACACCCATAGTAACTTTTGTTATAGATATTGGGTAGAGATAGATGGACTCAATGTTGTCCAAATAAATATTTCTTTAGAGTGAATGGATTCAATGAATTTACTCAT
This sequence comes from Sapria himalayana, assembly GCA_029783825.1. Taxonomy (NCBI): domain Eukaryota; kingdom Viridiplantae; phylum Streptophyta; class Magnoliopsida; order Malpighiales; family Rafflesiaceae; genus Sapria; species Sapria himalayana. Next base: position 526,022 of record JAREIK010001290.1, read on the forward strand.
TCCTTTGGGGATATCAAAAAATAGAATTGGATGTTATTTTTATTCATAGAGAATGAAAGAAAGCCTCAATTCTAAAAATGTTTTATACAAATTTGGGGGATAGGTGGGAGAAGATGTGCTATGTGAGAAAGATTTAGATTCATTTTGATAGGAGAATCATTATCAAGTTACTTGGATTCTTATGTAAAAAATGATAGTATTCATTTTAAATCTATTAACAAGCAAATCAATTTTTCAGTTATCACTAAATTATTGAAAAATAAAAAGGACACATGGAGGGTGAGGTCGAAGATCAAGTATAGATATTTGATAAGGAAAGAACTCACAAAAGCAAGTAAAGTTTGGTTATATTATATATGCTCATATATATTACCCACTCTTTATATTTTTATATTTATTCTGGAGAGAACAATTTTGCTATAGGCCATACTCATTGTGTGCTGCATTGACATAGAATAAATTTTAGAAAAATTAATTCTTTGATTACTCAAAGGTAAATTTTCTATTCAACTAATTCATGATTTTGTTATTACTTTATTATGTTTAGTAGAAGAAGTTTATATGGATGAACAACTCGATACAATGTGTTTGATAATGTCTCTCCTAATATTATTTGGTATAAATATGAGGTTAGAATGAATTATATAAAAGAAGAAGCTAATGCTTGAAGGGGAAAGATTGCTAATATTTGGGAAGAAGACATATCTTTTATCATAGCTAACACATAAGACACAAAAAAGGAGGAATTTGAAAAGACAAACTAGCTCACCTAGAGCATTACTTAGCTGCACATGGTGGTATTATATTTATGGATATTTTACATATTATAGAAAATATAAAGTAAAGTGTAGAGTGAAATAAGGAAGAGCTGCAAAAGAAGATGTATTACTTATGCATAAGAGTAGCAGAAAAGGTTGGAAATTATATATTGATGTGAAAAAAATCATCTCCATCAAAAGTGATGGCTTTTGTTACAACTAAAAAAAGTATGATAATCAGATCTACAAACTCTTGTAGGAAGGAATGAGATGCATGTATATTGGATTAATAGAAAGTACCAAATCATTTAGAAATCTTTACAAAATAGTTGTGGAAGATTTGAAAATAGTAATGAAGGAAAGAAACAGAGTGAATGAAAATAAAACAACATATATGGAATATTACTAGATTGATGAAATATGAGAGTATAATGTAAAACAAAAACACTTGTATTTTATTATTGGATATTTTGAAGGTATACTAAACTCAAATTGATATAGATAGGAGGCTCTTTATAATATGTTGGTAAAGATATTGAATGGGTTATCTATACAAAGATTAGATTCATAAAGATCATCTATTTCTCTACCACCATTTGACCACTCAATATTACATTTCACATTTAAGGAATAAGATCCTAGGGGAAAATCATATTAGACACATCCATCATTCTATGATTTATATTTATTATTGTTTATTTCCATATTTGATAATGTATCCATTATGAAGAACTAATTTGTGATGTTTGATATTGTTTTAGTAAGTCAGTTTGGTTGATGTTCAAACTAGTGAACATTCTTATGTATTTTGGTAGTTTATGATGAAGTGTAGACATATAAATAATATGGGTTTATTTCATGACTTAGATATTTTGGAGAATTTTGATATATAATCATTAAATCAATAGATCATTGGGTCTCATAAAGTTTTGGTGTTAATTATTGACCAAAACTCTATCTAATTGGTTGGAGACTTTCTTGTATGTCATGATCCTACTAATTCATTAGCACAATTATTTCATTATGTAATACATTTTTAGTGGCTATAATATTATCATTGATTCATAGTCATACTTAGCTCATGAAGTTTAAATGATTTATAACATTAATACTTCAATATTATAACCAAGTACACCATTAGTGCACAAGGTCATGACAAAATCTAAGCACAATGTCTTTATCTTTAATATGGCTTGATAGTCTTAAGTTAGAATTATAACCTTTTTAAAAGTAGCACCTTTTAAGCTATAAAAAATTATAGGGCCACAACTACTCATACCAAAGTTGTGGTAATTATTTATGCGCATGGGTTTTGGGATACTATTATCAAAGAAAGGCATGGATATGACTGGTATGCTAAAGCTAATTACTAGTACCATGACATATTCACAAAGACACAACAATATGAAAATAAAGAAAAGAATGTCAATGTGTCAGCCATCCACATTGTTAAGGACAATTGAGATATATGAAGAAAAATTAATAAGACAAAGAAGAAGAAATTGAAGAAGTAGATGATCATAATAATGATTATGATTAAGGAGAAGACAAAGAATAAGAGAAAGAAAAGAAGATAAAGTAGAATAAAAAGAATAAGAAAATTAAGATGATGATTATAATGATGATGATGATGATGAATATGATGATGGCGAAGAAGAAGAAGAGGAAGAAGAAGAATAAAAAAAAGAAATAAAAGAATAAGATGAAGAAGAATAAGAAGAAAAATAAGTTAATGTTGAAAACTAAGATGATGAAGAAGTAAAAGAAGAAGAAGATGTCGAAGAAAAATATGAAGAGAGAAGGAGATGATGATTTTGATGATGAAGAAAAGGTATAATTAGAGGTGTGAACCGGACCAGACCGGACAAGCCCGGCACAAGACACGACATGGTTCTGCCGTACCTGGGCCAGCCCGGCATGGGAATTACCCGTGCCTGGGCTCGTGTCATGCTCGGGTAAGGCACAACCCATGCGATGCCAAGCTGAGGCCAATCGGGCCTAGTGTCGTGCCTGACCCGGCACAGTTTGGTGGCCCATGACATGGCCCGTCGGCATGATTCGGGGTCACACCCGGTCCCGCACCCGCACCCACAAACCTGGGCTCCCAGCTTCCCACACCCTCATGAGTCACGAATCATGAGTCACGGGTCATGGCCCACACTATAGTGACTTGATGAGTCGGGCCTAGCTTTCTGTACACAAAGACTTTGGGTCAGGTCCAATCAGACCCCACCCGCGGTCCCTCCCGACCAGACCCGATCCCCCCCCCCCCAACGGGCAAAAAAAATTTAAATTTTAGCTATTAAATCTCACCTCCAACGACAAGGGAGTAGAATCCAATGACTCTCATGATTCTGCCTCCCTAAAATACTAAAAAAAATTAAAAAAAACAAAAAAATTACTTTTATTTAAAAAAAATTATTTTCTTTGATCTATAAAATCCTCTCCACCTCTTTATAATATTTATATTTTACATAAACATTTATTCTCTCAAATCTCACATTTTTACTCACTTAAAAATATTGCTCATCTTTCTCAAGACATGGGATTTCGTTATTTGGCTTGGCTTTCCGGGAATCTCTACTCGGGTTTCAAATTTTGAGCTAGACTATGGTGCACCGTGCACGTGATCAACCTCACTGCTTTACCTGATAATTTATTTTAAGTTTCTCTCTCTTTCTCTTAGTCTCTCTCTCTCTCTAGTCCTAAAATAATTAAATCTAAAATCTATCATCTAATCTTTACATAAGTTTACTATTTAACAAAAATCCTAAAAAATGACAAATACTAATGAAACATATTTAAATTTAGAAAATAAAAATCTTACACAGAGGTCTGAGGCTGCTGAAACTTTGGTTTCTCCAATCGTCTCAACCCAAACCTCTAAAAAACAAAAAACTAGGAGAACTTCTGTAGTTTGGACTCATTTTAATATAATCAAACAAAAAAATATTAGGGGTGAGGAAGAATAAATGGCTTAGTGCAAATATTGTATGAGAATTTTAACTTGTATTTGTTCGTTTGTGACTAAGCACTTTAAGAGGCATGCTGAATTATGCACCAAAAAACATGGTCCATTAGATCCTAGGCAAACCCAACTTGGCACCGCATTTTTTGAGACTGGATCTAGTTCAGTCTCAAAGTTTACTACGTTCATATACTCTAGCGAGTTGGATAGGGACGACATGACCAGACTTATCACATTGATGAGTCTTCCGATCAGATTTTCGAAAGATCCAAGGGTAGTGCACATCATGCAGACATATTTTCAGCATGCTTATCGTAAGATTCCTAGGTCTACATTTAGGAATGACATACTAAAATTGTATAAGTTAGCAAAATAAAAAATAATTAATGAATTTATGGCATGTAGTGGAGTAGTGTCCGTGACACCTGATATCTGGACAATTCACGATTAATCATCTTATGCATATCTCACCAGCCACTATGTAGGTTCTAACTGGACTATGAATAAAATAATTTTAGATTTCTCCGAGATTCTCCATCCTCATTATGGCTTGACCATTTTTGCGTGTATGATGAAAATCTTTAGGGAATATAAAATTCAAAATAAAAGTTTTAGTGTCACATTCGATAACGCATCTAATAATGGAGTAGTGATTAACATGTTTGTTAGGAATATTTGAGACGCACCATAAAGAGAGATTTTTCATGTCAGATACATGTGTCACATGATTAACCTGATTGTTCAAGCGGGTATGAAGGGGTGTTCCCCCGCGTTGGATAATATACGTAATGCACTAAAATATATTCGCACTCCTCACAAACAACAAGAGTTTGGTAGTCTTTGTTTGTCTGCGAATCTTAAGAAGAAAAAATTCTAATCAGATGTGAGACATCGCTGGTATTACACGTACCTGATGTTGGAGTCATGTCTTGGATACGAACACGTGATATCCGACTACGTCAATAGTAAGAGTGACGAACTTATTATTGACGATACTGACTGAGCGTCGAAAGTTTCATTTATGAAATTTCTGAAGATTTTTTATGACACGACGAACATGTGTTCTCGGTTTATACGCCCACGACTTGCATTGCACTCAGATGCATATGCAACATTAGTAGCATGTTTAGGAACTATCGAGCTGACCCGACACTTAGCCATATGATTGCAGAGATGGAAACCAAGTGCTTAATGTACTGGTCCACTATTCCATCTCTTTATTTCCTCGATGGATGCATGGACCCCAGGGTTAAGGTGGAAGGGGTAGAAAACACCATGACTTACAATTCCTTGTGCATGAACCTGTAAGACCAACCTGAAGGGTTCATTCTCGAAAAGTTGACTGACCTGTCCACATACTATGATACTAGGTATGGTGGTGGTATTCGTAGTAGTGAGACAATGATTACAGACATGGATACATTATTCGAAGATGATGATTTTTCTATTTAGCTAGCGAGGGAGAAATGTCGGTGTGAACCATCACATAGGAGCGAGCTTTCTTGGTACTTAGATATAAATTACTTCTCAATCCTATCACATTCTGATACTAAAAATCTTGATATATTACAGTGGTGAAAATCATATGAGTCCACCTTTCCTATACTATCTAGGATGACACGGGATCTACTAACTCATCCGGTGTCGAGTGTAGCATCAGAGTATCCTTTTTCTATTGCAGTGAACGTGATTTCAGATAGGAGATTGAGATTATGTCGAATTATTGTTGAGGCCTTGGCCTATTTGAAGGATTAGGAGGATTCGAGGTTTAGCATCCATGATCATGTTGGAGCTGAGACAGGGACTGCATCCATATCCACTGTGAAAGCGGAGGAATTGATTGTTGATGATGATGATCCATATGATAGTGATCTTGATGTTGTGGCTGATGATGCTCATGATATGCTGATTGATAATTGATGATGATCCACTACTTTTTGATTTCGATGTTTTTTTTTTATTGATTGTATGCTTTATTTTTATGTTACGTTGAAACTTGATTTTGTTTGGTTCAGAACTTGGGTATTTATTGGCTAATTGCATGATTAGTCATTTCTCATTTGGTTTGCTTTGGTTTTTTTGACTTTTTAATTTTTTTTTATCAAAATTTTTTGTTTAATTTATTTGTTTGTTTAAAATTTTCATTTAAAAATTTTAAACTCTATAATTTAATCTAATAAATTATAAACTAATTTTATTTTAAATTATAAAAAAAAAGTAAACTTTGTAATGTAATAAATTGGTAACAATTATCATTTTATAATTTTAATATATTATACTTTATCTATAATTTTATATATAATATAATATATATTTTATTTAAACTAAAAAATTAAACTTTAAAAATTTTTTTAAAAAAAAATTAAACCAGGCACATATGGCCAGGTTTGGCCCGGCCCGGCCATGCCTGGCTTTGATAACCCATGCCGAGGCTTGGCCCGGTACGGTATAGTAACCGTGTCGTGCCTTACCCGGCACAAAAACAAGGTCGTGCTCTAAAATAACGTGCCGGGCCGGCTTGACCCGGCCCGTTTGACACCTTTAGGTATAATAATAAAAATAATAATAATATGATGATGATGAATAAGAAGAACAATAATATGAAAATAAGAAAAAGAAGAAAAAAAAAGAAGATGAAGATGACTACGAATAAAAATAAGTAGAAGAATGAGAAGAAACAAATAAGTACAAGAATAATAAATAGAATAAGTAGATGATGATGAAAATCAGGAAAAATAAGTAGAAGACTTAGAACTATGAGTTAATTAATAAGAAGATGAAAAAGAATAATAGGAGCATGAATAAAAATAAGAAGAAAAAAAAGAAAAAAAAGAAAAAAAAAAGAAAAAAAAGAAGATTAAAAAGAAAAAGAAAAAGAAGAGGAGGGATACAAAAAAGAAGAGGAGGGATACAAAAAAGAAGATGATGATGAAAATATAGAAAACAAAGAAGAAGAAGAAACATTTGTGATTTTTCAAAAAATGCTTTCAACTTCTAGAGAGAAAACCCCACTTTCTAGAGAGAGAAAATCGCAATTTTTGTTCAAATCAAGCTCCTTTCAAGCTTAAAATGGAGCAAAATGACTTATTATTAAAAAATAAGTCTTTTGCCTCAATCACAAGGGAGCCCGCGCCTCCATGCATTTTCAGAAAGAAAAACATGAGTCTCGTTGTTATTTTTTCACTCGAGGGGATGCAGAAACTCATGGCACCCTATGAATTCATGCTTATCAGGAAGTTCTCCCACGACAGGCCTCGACCGAACGACATACAACAATTTAACTCCTCATTGAAGCTCACGGGAAGGGTGAAGCTGGCAGATTACGATGCAAATCATGTGTCTTTACAATGTTTCACGAATGAGGATTATTATCGGTTATGGCATAGAGGTTTATGGCAAGTTAATGGCTATCCCATGCGAGTCCTGATTTGGATGAAATATTTCAGTCCACTGGAAGAGGCGCCTCTTGCCCCGGTATGGTTCTCCTTACCGAACCTCCCTATATTTTTGTTCAATGCTCACTCTCTCTATGCAATATCTTCTTGCTTGGGCAAACCTCACTTTGGGATGAAGCTAGATTGTCTATGACACGACCAAGCAGGGCTTGTGTATGTGTAGAGTGTAATTTACTTACACAGCTGCCCAACAAAATCTGGATAGGCTACGGGGAAGAAGGCGAGGGGGTTTGGCAAACTACCATACCCGAAAACCTCCCCTCCTATTGTGTATCCTGTAAAAGACTCGAGCAAGATATGCTTGAGTGTAAGATGGGAAAAGAAAATATAAAGAAGGAGTTAGGGAAGGAAGGTAGAAGGAGAAGGGTGGAAAATTGGATAAGGAGGGAGGAATTGGGACTGAAAGAGTATGAAGGGGTGGAAGGCTTAGTGGATGAAGAAGGGGAGAGTAGGAGAGATGAGGAGAGCTATCTTTTAGAAAATGAAGGTATTAGAATTAATATAGAAGCAAGTATAGAGGGGGGGGGGGGGGGGGGGGGGGGGGGGGGGGCTTGAAGAAGATAAGGATGAGGGTTGGGAGGAGGTGAAGGGGAGAAGGAAGAGAAATCAGAAAAATAAAATTAGAAGGGTCTTAAAGGAAAGGATAGAGGATTATAGTTGGTTATATGAAGATCTTCTGGATTTCAAAGAAGAAGATTCAGAGGTATTCAGCTGCCCTCCATTCGGTAGAGAAGAAGAAAATGGTGAAAAGTATCGGGATAAGGTGAAGGATGATTTAGTAATGTATGAAGATAATAGAGATAAGCTCACTAGGGACCAATCAATGGAAGCCATAAAAAGAATGGTTATGCAACTCGGTAAACAAGAAAAATATAATAAAATTAATCAAGCATATTCAACTGCACCTAAGAACCCTAGGAATATGAGGAAACATTTGGATAAAACATATGAGTCTAAATGCACAATTAGATCACAAACTAAATTAGGTTTTAATGGATAGTTGTCTATATTGGAACATCAGAGGGGTGGCAAATAACCCCTCGATAAATAGACTGAAAAAATTGATTAAAATAAACAAAATTTCTTTGGTGGTTATTGCTGAACCCATGCTCCAGCATGATCAAATAATTAAATATAGTCGTATATTAGGGTTTAATAATGCATACTCCAATTCAAATAGCAAACTCTGGATCATGTGGCATAATTATTTAGATATAGAAATATTAAAAGACACAGAACAAATAGTGCACTTTAAAATGAATAAAGATTCAGAAGATATAATATCTGTAGTGTATGCTAAAAATGATAAAAAATCTAGTTTAGATCTATGGGAAGAAATGCAAGAAATTGCTGCCAAAAATTCTCCCTAGATTATAAAAGGGACTTCAATGTAATTAGAAGTGCCCTGGAAAAGAAAGGAGGGAAAACCCCGGATATAATAGCAATGACTCAGTTTAATGATGCATTCTCTAATTTTAATTTAATGGAAATAGATTTTATAGGTTCAAATTACACTTGGAGCAATAACTGGTGAAAAAGAGGAATAATTTGGGCTAGGTTAGACAGGGTTATGTGTAATGCAAAGTGGGTAGCCTCACATGGGATCACTGGGCTAAGACATCTAAACAGAACCTGTTCGGACCATAGTCCACTCCTCATATCAATTTATAAAAATAAAAGAGTTATAGGTAGTTTTAAATTTCAAAATATGTGGGAAAAGCATATAGAATTTCATAAATTGGTGCAAGAGTCATGGTTAGAATAGGCTCCGAGTAAACTGATGTAGGTTATAATGACTAAGCTATATAGATTAAAAAAATGTTTAAAAACATGGAATAGGGAAGTCTTCGGAAATCTAAATTAAAATATAAAACAAGCAGAAGATAAGGTGGAAAAGTTAGAAAATGAATATGATAATAAAAATGACGAAGAAATTAGACAAGCATTAAATAAGGCTAAAGCTGAACTAAGTCTTAAGTTGCATATGGAGGAAATATATGGGAAACAGCGCGCAAAAATTAAATGGTTAAAATATGGGGATAGAAACACCAAATTTTTCCATAATATGTGTAAAATTAAAGCTCAAAAAAATAAAATTAAAGGACTTAAAAATAATGATGGCACATGGGTTGAAGAAGATAAGAGAATAGAAATCCTGTTTGAGGAATTCTTTAAAAGTCACTTATGTGGTTAGGCGTCTCATGAGGGAAATTCCTTAATTCAAGAGATTGATGTTTCCATCACTATAAAACAGAATCAAATGATGGAAATGATTCTTGAGGAAGAAGAGGTAAAAAATACAGTATTCAATCTTGACAAAGATAGTGTAGCAGGACCTGATGGCTGGAATAATTACTTTTTCCAGTTAAATTGGCCCATCATTAAAAATGATCTTGTCCCAGCGATTGCAAGTTTTTTTTTGTTGGGGCGGATATCCTTAAAGCATGGGCAAACTCATTTATTGTGTTAATCCCTAAAAAAGAATCTCCATAGAAATGTGAAGATTTTAGACCCATAAGTTTATGCAATGTGATTTATAAAATTTTAGCGAAAATAATTCAAAACAAACTTAGTAATATTCTGCCATTAATAATATCATAGGAGTAAATGGGGTTTGTTAAAAATAGGCTAATGATCGAAAATATAAGGCTAGCATCAGAAATGATGAAAGAGATAGCAATTAAAACAAGAGGAGATAACCTAGTAGTTAATTTAGATTTGTCTAAAGCATTTGAGAGGGTGGAATGAGATACACTTTGCTTTGTTATGAAAAAATTTGGTTTCTCAAAATTATGCATTGATTTAATATATAGATGTGTCTCAAGTGTATGGGTTAGATTAATAATAAATGGTAAGATAGGTGAGGAATTTAAGCCAAAAAGAAGTTTAAGACAGGGAGATCCGTTGTCCCCCTTACTTTTTGATATATATTTAGAATTGCTTATTCTTAATTTAAATAAAAGAATGTTAGAATGAAAAATAATTCCCTTTAGGCAGCCAAAAAACACTCCGAGAATAGTTTGCTTAGCTTATGCAGATGATCTTATAATCTTCACAAATGCAAGCAAAAAATCTATAGAGAATCTCATTGAATTACTTCAATTATTTGAGATAGAAACATGGCAAGTAGTTAATAAAAAGAAGTGTCAGTTTATGCTAGCTAAGAAGGCTACTAAAAAAGTGATAAATAAAATTAAGAATATAACTGGCTTCACACACAATAAAGGAGCCTTAATACACCTAGGTTGTCCGATATATGAAGGAAGGTTAAGAGAATAATATTTAACACCTTTACAAGATAAAATGAGAATGAAAATAGCAGGCTGGAAGGAAGACTTACTGGGATTCGGGGGAAGGATCACATTAATTTCACTTATTTTACAAAGCACATTGGTGCATATTTTATTTGTTATTAACCCACCCAAGAAATTTATAAATAAGCTAGAAATAGAAATGGCAAATTTCTTATGGGGTAAAAAAGATGGGAAGCAGAAAATTCATTGGAAAAATTGGAAAGATATTTGCTACCCCAAAGTAGAAGCATGTCTAGGGATAATTACTTTACAGGATATGGCCACTACCTGGGACTATAAAGGATGGTGGAGGTTAAAAGAAAAAGGAAGTCTTTGGGCAAAATATATGAGGGCATAATATTTAGAGCAAAATAATAAGCGACTTAAGCATGCATCAAACAATTGGAGAGCACAGGAAAAACAGAAGGAGATAGTAGAATCACACTCTACACTGAAAAAGAGCAGATGGAAATGGACCCACACACCTCAAGGTAATTTTATATTAAAATCTGTAAAGGAACTGATTAGGAGAAAAAAACCTGTTCAACCTTTATCTAAATGGGCCTAGTAGGCAGATATACCACAGAAAATGTGCTCAATAGCATGGAAAGTTCTAGCGAATGCATTACCGGTGGATAATAATGTGCAAAGAAAAGGCATTAAAATGGTATCCATATGTGAATGCTGCTTTGAGGTAGAAGAATCTATGGACCACCTATTCTCGAAAGGTAAAATTTCTATAGAAGTCTGGAAGAAACTCGAAAAAATAAAACAAATTAGTAATAAAGAGGAGGTTTTAATAGAAAAAATAAAAAAATGGGTAAATGCAACTTCTAGCATCCCCATTAGAAACTGGCTTAATAAGAAGTTACCACATATAATAATATGGTGCATTTGGAAAGCCCGAAATAGGAGCAGGTTCGAATGCATAAAGATGAATTCAAATGAAATAATATATGAAATTAGACAAGTAGTAAGAATTATATCTAGTATAAAGCCTATTACAGTACACAATAAAGTTACAGATAAGTTAGAAGAGAAGAGGTGGGATCTCACCGCAGATATGATCAAACAATATTAGGTAAAAAGCATAAGCTGGGATAGGCCCCCGGAAGGAAAGATTTTCCTAAACACGGATAGAAGCTTCAATCGGGACACATGTATAGCAGAGAGAGGTGGGGTAATAAGGGATTCTAAAGGGATTGTCATGAAAGCATTTACTCTGGTTAGTGTAGCATTTTCCGCTCTCCGCTCGGAGATCAAGGCTCTACATACAGGTTTAAATGTTTGTAGAAAACTAAAACTTAGAAATATACAAATTCAGGTCGATTCAATGATATTGGTTGAGTTAGTAACTAAGAGGATATCTCTCTGGAGGTTTGAAGAAGAATTAGAAATAATAATTAACCTTATTAAAGAATTGAATGCATCAATATTACATATATATATATATATATATATATATATATAGAGGCAAATACATTGGCAGATAATCTTGCTAGATTAGGTGAGGAAAGAGGGGATATTGAATATGACAAGGACTCTATGCCAGAAAAATTTAAAGAGCTTGCGAGGTTAGATATGAGGGCCTTCCCTTATTTAAGAGTTAGAAAGGGTAGAATTGGAGTAAGAGATAAAAATAGGAGTTTAGTCTAATGAGGTAAGCTATTAAAAAGAATGGATGTAGTTTTCAATGTAGGGGAATTTCTGTCTCTATAGTGGAATTTACCAAATATGTTTATGAGGGAAACAAGGAGGAAGGTAGGTAAAAGGATGTACATTTGCCTCTGTTTTTCACTGTTTTCATAGCAGCGCAAGGCTTCATCAAGGAAGCAGAAAAATCTGGTCTGCAATGAGTATATGTGCTGGTTGTGTTCATGTATTTATGATTGTTTTATGAGTCTATTTTTAGAATCTATTATAAGTTCCAATCAAGTCATGTAAGAGTCTGTTATAAGGTCATGTATTAATTTACTTTTAAGGATAATAGATTACTAGGAACTCTGTCTAGAGACTAGGGTTTGATGTCATTTAGAGCTGGAAAATCCAGCATAGGAAAGAATGAAGGACATTGTAGAGAATCAAGGCTCTAAAATAGCACACAAAGAGTAGAAGCATAAATCATTGGGAACAAAACTCAAAGGCCTTGGAAAAAGTGGTTTAAGTAGATAAAGACCAGCACAAAGAAGATCCTATGCAGCAAAGAATTATGGTATATATGGGAGATAAATGCTATGTAGACAAATGTTTGTTTTACAGGAACCAGTATCGTCAATTAATCTATACAAGTGGCAGCACGAAGAAAAAGTTTAGCAATGTGGTAGAGTGCAGACAATCGGGCATAATAGGCTCAATATGGTGGCAAAGCAATAACTGAAGAACTCTAAATAAAATAAGCACAATAGGTGCTCACGTGCATATGCATTAATTAGGATTTTCTCTTATTGTTTCATTTTAAATTTACTAAAGTGCAAAGGGTGTAAGATGGCAAATGGTAGATTTTAGCTTGTAAAAATGGTATTCCTCCGCCAAAAGAGAGGTTTATAATTAATAAACACCTTTTTAAAAAGAAGAAGAAGAGGAAGAAGAAGAAGAGGAAGAAGGAGAAGAGGAAGAAGGAGAAGAGGAAGAAGGAGAAGAGGAAGAAGGAGAAGAGGAAGAAGGAGAAGA